>PITA01002971.1:0-148503 GCA_004023965.1 Spilogale gracilis
ACCTAAAAAAAAAAAAAAAAAAAGGAGAAGAGAACCTATTTCTCTAGATCCTAATGTGGCTAAGACAGAAGTACAGACCTGGGCTAGAAGACGGACAATAGGGATAGCATAACAAGTACAACCACGTTTCTCATAGAGAGGTTTATGGACTAAAAGCATTGCCAATCCAGGATTGAAAGGGAACAATTAAAGGCTTTAATCATCTGTCTTGGTTTAAAATGTACTATCATGGGTATAGTTTGGATTTTTATAATAATCTTCATTTTAGCCCCAAAGAACAGATACTTAAAAAATAAATTTTTGAAATGTGACCATCTCTCTGCCCACCCAAAAGATTACCCACTCCCTCTTCTCCTATGTTGTGTCTGTAGTATTTCAAGGAGCTTGCAGAGTGTCAAGCAATTAAGGATGGCATCCGTTCCTGGCAGCTGCCCTCTCCCCACCCTGGTGTTTTCCGAAGCAGCCTTCTTCTGGCTGGTCTATGTGTGTTTACCAGTGCAGATTGCTTCTCTGACATCCTGTAATCTTGTCCAGAGGCTCCACATGTCATGGTAAGACTCAGTTAACGCTTGGGCCTCTCCTGGGTGTACAGAAATCATACTGTTATTCTTGTGTATGCTGAGACCACAGACACTCAGTGAAGCCCTCATATAACTCTTCACCCCTTCGCGATTACTAAAGAAAAAGGAAAGCATCTACTCCTGATGTAAGCGAATTGTATGAGACTTGCCGAAGATAGCTGAATCCAGTCCTACTCTGAGAACTTTCCTTGTCTTCATCTCCACCAGGAAAAATGAGGCAAAGATTCTTTCTATACTTGTTTCCCACAAAATGTCTGGAGTTCTCTGTCCCTCAAACCAGAAGTCCCTCAAGACTTCCTTCAGCAACACGTAGATATCTCTATCTCAGACTCCACACTATCTACTCACTCCTACATTTGTTTCTCACTTGTTTTTTCCCCCAAACTTTTTGGTGTTATTTTTCATTTGGGGGTTGGGAAAGGGGAGAGATGGGGACAGAAGAAGTGAAATTTCACTTGATTTATCTAGTACCTTTTTGCCTTGAATTCTCTGGTTATTTAGATTTTACCTATAAAAATGCAGACTTTTGATCCTCAGCAGCCTATCCTTTGACTCTATGAGTCTGTTTCTTCCAGGAGTCAATAGATGCGGTCAAGGGGTAGCATAAAATGCCACAGATACATGTTGATTAATATTTCAAGATATTATTCCACTACAACATTGAATTCCCTAACTTATGGGTTATCCAACTTTTTTCTTTGATACAATAAACAGGGCAGGGAAAATATTAGTTTGAGTTATATGAAATTGCTACTGGTTGACAATTTTAACCAGAATGACAGAAAAAGATTGCAACACAGAAGCTCAGGGTCTAGTGTATTTTTCTTCCTCAGAGCTTGACCCATGGATCATGTGCTTCAGAATTAAATGTAGTAGATGTAGTGGGAGCTAAGAAAATGATTAAAGCTGTGTTAACTGAACCCTACTCCTGGCTTTCTAACCAGAAACTCTAGAAGGGAGGTCTATGATTTTACATTTGTAACCAGTATGCCACATGACTAGTTATTTGGTACATGTACTAACCCCTCCTTGGGAGTTTTGATTTTTTGTATGGTGCCAGTGAACAATTGACCTGAGTCAGCAGCAGATATTCAATCTTTTTCAGAGGGAGACATTCTTCCTTTTCCTTGGCTTCAGCCATCATGGACTTATGTCAGCTTTGTCATATATGCTAACTAAACACTATCTATATTTTTATGTTATTGTTTAATGAGTGATTTATTTCACTTTCCTTAGTAAGGCATATTTTACACCAAAGAAATACAGCAGAGTCAAGTACAGAGAAACTCGAAACTGTTTCCTTAACCATTGTTTGTTTAAATAAATGCGGATTATGTCTACATTTAGCAAAGAAAAAGAAAAATTGGAAAATGTAAGTTGCATTTATATAAAATAAACCAGAATTGAAATTTTTCCTCCTAAAGCTGAAATTACTCATCTGACATAAAGTGAAATTACTCATCTGACATAAAGTGAAAGATACAATTGATAAAAGGATTGAGTCACATAAAATATTCCATCTGACAAATTAGACTTTTAAGAAATGGACTGTTAACCCAACTTTTTATATTCAAAAGTTTTAAAATATAGAAAAATAGCTAATGGAAAATTTCAAACACTTAACTACTGATTCTAAGATGTAATTTGGGGGCTATGTTTACTTGAATTTATTTATGGGCAGCGGGAAAACCAACACATTACCTGGAACAGCAAACCAAGGTGCTAAGTAAGTTGGTTACAAATCAGCAAACAACAAAATGCTGAAGAAATTGGAACTTACAATTAAAATAATGTTGGCAACAGAAAACTGTCATTTTTCATGGGTTGGTTTCTTAACCACTGCCTTTAAAGCAATATGTGGCCTCAAAAGAAAAGTTAACCAAGTTTATGTGTGCCATTTTAAGAACTTTAGTTCAAGTACAGTCAATCCTGATTAACTTTAACCCATCTAACTAGAACCCTTAATTAGCAATGTTTTTTTCAATGATGAAAAGATGAAAAAAAAAAAGAGGTAGCACACACATTAAAATAAGCTTATTTCAAAGTTCTACTTTAAAAACTTCTGGAGCATATTTCAATATCACTGTCTATTTAGAAAAACTTTTCCTATCCACTATTTTCTTTTCTTTTCTTTTCTTTTTTTTTTTTTTTTTGTTTTAAAGATTTTATTTATTCGACAGAGAGAAACACAACCAGAGAGGGAACACAAGCAGGGGGAGTGAGAAGGGAGAAGCAGGCTTCCCGCCGAGCAGGGAGCCCGATGTGGGACTCGATCCCGGGTCTCCAGGATCCTGCCTGAGCCAAAGGCAGTCGCTCAACCAACTGAGACACCCAGGTGCCCTTACTATTTTCTTTATTATGTATACATGCCCTAAATAGTAATACAGACTCTCAAAAAAAGAGTCTGTTTTATTTAATATACTTCCCAAAGCAACAAAGTAATCTTCATTACAAAAACAACAACAACAAAAAAGGAGTTCTCTTATTTGCAGTTAATGGGAACACTGAATTAATCTAGAATAATCCACTTCTTGAACTTTTTGACTTAGTAAATTTAAACTTCAACAGCTAGAACAATTTATTGATAACTGTCAGGTAGGCACCAAAAAGAACAATGAAAGATGATCCAGACAGTAAACAGGTAAACTGTTTGTTAGCAACCTCACACTGGGCATGCACTGGGACACTGAAACAATTCATGTGTATTCTGTTCAAGCCAAAGTTTAGAAAGGGAGAAGGAATAAGGGAGACAAGACTAATAAAGTGTATAGAAAAAGAGAAACTGAAAAGGGGAAAAATAACACAAATGAGAAAGCAAATAAATGCTCTCAGATAGTGGCTTAGGACCCATTCAGTGGTATCTGTTCAAATGAATGCTTACACATATTCCAAAAAATATACTGGTTCATAGTGAAATTTTTTTTTAAAGATTTTATGTATTCATTTGACAGAGAGAAACACAGCTAGAGAGGGAACACAAGCAGGGGGAGTGAGAGAGGGAGAAGCAGGCTTCCCGCTGAGCAGGGAGCCCAATGTGGGGCTTGATCCAAAACCCTGAGATCATGACCTGAGCCAAAGGCAGATGCTTAACAACTGAGCCACCCAGGTGCCCTGAAAAATTTTAATTTTAGGGCTATATGTAATTCTTAGCATCACTACAATACAGTGACTTACCTGAACAAATGTTTTATTAAATAATTTAATACATTCTTATTTGTATTAAAAACATGATAGGCAATAAACTTGTCACACTTCTCATGATTACACTACACTGTGAGGAACCTCTGGTGATATTAACTAAGAGAGGATGGGCAACTGACCGAGTTTTAAGCACAGTATATGCTATGAGCTATTAAAATAATTTTAAGCAATATAGCTATCTCTTCTCTGCTTCTAATAAAATTGATTTATATAGCTTCTATATAGGTCATTGAAATGTATAAATAAAATTATCTCATTCTAAGCAGATTTGCTTTATTGTTTATGTAAGACAAATATTTCTGTACTATTAATAAAAACCCTAGAACTCAATTTCAATTTATTAACGCTACTGCTACTTTCAAAACCCTGCAGTGTACATGTTGAAGACCTAGAAAGATAAATCTCCTTTTCATGTCCTTCAAGAGCTCATAGACCACTTCAACAAAACAGACCACTATATTTAAGACAGAATATGGCAAGCAAGAAATACCAAATAAATGATGCTAGAATCTGGGAAAGGGAGAGATTAATCAGATGGGTGGTTGCTCAGGATAGAGTTGAGAGGTAGGGTACATTTCAATGGATGGAAGTAATAAAGGAGGCCATGTCATTTTAAACTAACAGCTATGGCTGAAGTTAAAGAGTGCTAAGCCTGGTAAAGTAGGTAGGAGTCAAGAAGTGGCAGTTTGATTGCCATGAGATATCATGATCAGATTTGTTTTAACAGGAGAATTTAATAAAGTTGCTGATTATGAAATGTTATTAGATATTTAGGTAGAGAGGCCATGAGGTACTTAGATCTACAGCCATGAGGTTGGTACAGGCTGGAGGTATACAAATTTGGGAATGTTTGTTATTATAGATGGTGTTTAAGGTCACTATCTCAAACATGAACTCACTTAGGAAGATGGGGTAGTATTCAGATAAGAGACTCAAGGAATGAGCCATTTTTCTCTCAGAGGTTAAAGAGCTAAAAAGGAAGCAGCAAAAGGGAAAAAAAACTCATAAATACATGTTATCATGAAAGACAATGAGATCTTGTCATCAATTGATGACAAGACAAGAAAATATGAACAAAGAATTGGCTATTGGACTTTGTGACTTGTGGATCATTTGTGAACCAGAAATAAATTGTGTCCCTGAAATGGTACCAGGAATAAAATCTGACTGGAGTGAGGTTTAGAGAGAGAGCAAGAGAAAGAAATTGTAGAGATAGGAAGAGGAAAACCCTTGGAGAAGTTTTATTATATTATTATTATTATTATTATTATTATTATTATTTAAAGACTTATTTATTTATTTGAGAGAGAGAGAAATGCATGTGTGCATATGAGAAGGGGTGGGGGAGGACAGAAGGAGAGAGAGAAAGAGAGAAAATCTCAAGCAGACTTCTGATGGATCGGGGAACCCAACACAGAGCTCCATCTCACAATCCTGAGATCATGGACCTGACCCAAAACCAAGAGTTGGACGCTCAATCAACTGAACCATGTCCCACTCAACCAAGGGAACCCCTTGGAGGAGTTATATTGTTTAAAAAAAGAAGAAGAAAGCAGAGAAAAAAACAACCCTCTTGATGGCAATCTTCCCTTAGTTACCATACCACATAAGTAAAATATTTGTATATTGGGAAGACTAAGCCCAAAAGAGGAAAAACTGATGATTCAGGAAGCGGGAGGGAGAGGAAAAGGCACCGTGTCTGTGAGTAAGCATAATGTAAACACTTTTGTTCTAGATAGAATGATTTAACATTAGAAAATGTGACTTCCTCAAAAGAAAGACATATATTTAAGGAATTATCACTTGGAATCCTGATAGTATGTGTTTGTGTATGTGTTGGTAAAACTGGATAAAACAATCTAGATAACAAACTGGATAAACTGGATAAAATTGGATAAAAACCAACTGGATAAAATCAGGAAATTTACCTGGGAAACAAATACCAAAGATTAGCCAAGAACATTTTGAGAAACAGTAGCATAAAATAGTATAGAAAAACATAGAAATAGCATAGAAAAACAATAGCATAGAAAAACATGCTTTCCTAGACTTAGAACATAGAAGAAAGCAACTATAAATGGACCAATATGGCACCCACATGGTAGTAGACAAATGAGTAAAATATAATACAAAATTCGGTGTTAGATCCAAAGATGCATGAGAAATTCCTGTGGCAGTTAAATTCATTGGGAAAGGATTTGTTATTCAATAATAAGCGGCTTGCAAAAGTAAATTTCCACCTGAATGAAAAGAATATTAGCTTTTACCTTATAATAAAGGAAAATAAACTTCAGGGGAATTAAAACTGTAAGGGTAAAATTAACAAAATAAATGTTTTGTGAGGACATCTAGGAAACTATAGGTACAACCTAGAGATAAGGCTGAATTTTAGCAAGACTAAAAATACAGAGGCTATAGGGTGCCTATGTGGTTCAGGTGTTTGGGTAACTGCCTTCGGCTCAGGTCGTGATCCCAGAGTCTTGGGATCGAGTCCCACATCTGGCTCCCTACTCAGTGGGGAGTTTGCTTCTCCCTCTTACCCTCTCCCCTCTCAGATTCTCTCTTACTCTCTCTCCCTCTTTCTCTTAAATAAATAAATAAATAAAATCTTTAAAAAAATAGAGTGATGATTACATAAAAAGAGCTCAGGACAAGTTAAGAAATGATATGATGGACCATGTACACCAAGAGGAAGAAGGAAGGGTGGGTGTGGAGGGAGATAGTAGAGGGTTGAAAAAGCTGGAGGACTCAGTTCTCATGCAAGGCTTATACTGAGCATGGCTGGACAAGCAAATAAAAGCAGCGGAAGGTGTAATCTGAGTGGCTAGTTTGAGCCAGGGATTTGGCGAGTGAAGTAATTAGAGGGGATGATAAGATCCTGGTGGCACTAGATCATGTACCTCAGGAAACTGGGAAGAGTGAAGAATGATGAATGAGAACACTTCAAAACCCCTTTATATCAGTCTGTTCACCAGATGCGTAAAAAGTGCTCACCTGGGCTTGCACACCTCTTCCTGGCCATCCACATATCCAGAGCTGATTAAGGGATGGGCTAGTTTGGTAGTTCCCCAGACATCAATCTATAAAAGTTGCTAAATCATTGTTGGAATACTAATCATTGCTGAAAATATAAGAGTGCTAAGGATTTCCTCTTCAGGGTAGCTGTTCTCAGGGAGATTGGCCAGGAAAAGAGGTGCTCCCAGCCTTCTTTCCCCCCAGCAGTTACGGTCTAGGATCAACAGTCAGTAAGCTATTTCCAGAGGGATTTGGGTTTATTTAACTGCAGGCCTTCAGTTTGCTGACTGGAGTGCCCAAATTTGGAGCCAAAATTTCTCAGACAAATACAGGAAAGTTTGATTGTTCCTACAGAACGTCTACTACTTTGAATGTTGAAAGTTATCAGTGTGTAGGATCAGTGCATAATTTCATGCCCACACCTGTCTGCCCATACCCTTGCCAACCACGTTCCTGGATTTCAGCTTCTCTCTCTAAGTCACTCTCTGGGAAGAATATTTACACTGAGTTCCCAGTGAAGACAAGAGAAAACACAATAATACCATGAGACATGGTTTATCAAGGCTCTAAAGAAGATGAGAAATCTGGAAACACTCTGGGAGTTATCTCTGCCTTCTCCTTAGCTCAAAAAAAGATGTAAGTTTACCAAGTACGGATCTTCTTGAACTGACGTCCTGATTAGCCCATAATAAGTTGAAAACATCATAAGTTGAAAATGTGTTAAACACATCTAACCCATGGAACATCATTACTTAGCCTAGCCTGCCTTGAATGTTCTGAGAGCACTTAGATTAGCATTGAAACTGAAAAAACGGAATGGTCTTACGGGCACACAGTGGTTGTGAGAGTACTGGTTTACATACCCTCATGATCACTGCGGCTGCCCAGCCTCATGACAGAGTATCCCACAGCATACCACTAGCTCAAGAAAATATTAAACTTTTAGGGGCACCTGGGTAGCTCAGTCAAACAGTTGCCTTTGGCTCAGGTCATGACCTCAGGGTGCTAGGCATGGGATCGAGCCCTACGTGGGGCTCTCTGCTCAAGCGGGGAGCCTGTTTCTCCCTCTTCCTCTTGCTGCTGCTTCCCCTGCTAGTTCTCTCTCCCTCTGTCAAATAAATAAATAAAATCTTTTTTTAAAATAGATTTAATTTATTGGATAGACAGAAACACAGCTAGAGAGGGAACACAAGCAGGGGAGTGAAAAAGGGAGAAGCAGGCTTCCCACTGAGCAGGGGCCCAATGTGGGGCTGAATTCTAGGGTCCTGGGATCATGACCTGAGCCGAAGGCAGACACTTAATGATTGAGCCACCCAGACTCCCCTAAATAAATAAAATCTTAAAAAGGAAAAAAAAGAAAATATCAAACTTCTAAATTTGAAGTATGGCTTCTACTGAATCCATATCACTTTTGCACGGTCGTAAAGTTGAAAAGTCATACATTGAACCACTGTGAGATTGGGGACTGTCTGTAGTGCTTTATCAACAATTTCCAGAGGTAGCCAGCTGAACCCAGGCAGGTGGGCAGTGATAGTAACAGGCATTGGCATCGGGCAGGAATGGATAGTCAGTAGGAGAGAAGCTTCTTTAGTTTGAGTCCTCTGTACTCATTTCCTACAGTGGGACAGATGACATCACCTTTCAGACTGATGTGAAACAGCCTTCTAATTTCTTTTCCATGTGTGGATCTTTCTGACTTAGATATTTTTTTTCTTTTTCTGTATTTGACTTTTTTATCTTCTGGATTTATTTTTGTTTTTGTTTTTTAATGTCAGCCTATCTGTGCATATCTCTTCTCTAATCATCATATTACATCCTTGTTTAAGCAACAAAATGTATAGTATAATGTTTAGGTTGTGTCATGAAAACATATCTGTTTTCTTTCGAAGCATCTGTGGTTATTATGGAAAGATCTAGGCGTGGAGTATAAGAACAGATTTGAGGCTCAATTCTTATGCTTACCATCTGTATGAATGTGGGATATTTTCCTGATTTGTTTTAGACCCCATTTATTACTTATTAAAGGAGTTAATCACTTGAAAATGCCCACAATATAGAAATGCTCCCTAAACTCTTTTTTAAGATCTTCCATTTTAGACAATGAACTTAGAGAAAACTTACTCGCTTTATCCGTTTTATGTGATATTAACCACATTGTATGCAGTAATGACTAGAGTATATAATCTACTAATAGAGTTTGAGATGACACGACCACATGGGGACAGTTCTCATTAGGTATTTTAGGGAGAAGGCAAAATTTTTATTTTGGTGTCTACATGAGATAATTGGTTTTGTTACTCTGATATAGAAGGTATCCATTTTCCTGAGAAATAAACAAAGTAGTGGCGTTTATTTTTCCAATATGCTTTTTAAATTCATATAACCATGTCAAATGGCATATTCCTTCAACATCCTCTTGACATGTGGAGAATAATTCTATACTGAGGTGAACACAATCTCAGGTATAGAAAAGAATGGGGGAATTAGTGAAATCTTGTAGACCTATTTATTCATTCTCCCTGAATAAAATTACCAAACTAGACAGTGTGTGTGTGTGTGTATGTGTGTGTGTGTGTGTTTTGGGATGCTGATAAGAAAAGAGAAGAGATAAAAAGAAAGCACAAGAGTTATTCCTTCTCTTATTAGATTATGTCTAAAAAAAGCACAGAGACAAGAACAATTCAATGAGATGTATCCAAATGACAAAATAACATCATCCAGACTGCCCATTTGTGGTGCAAGAATGAACATCTAAGGAGTGATCTAGTTCTCATGGAATAAGTCAGCACACTCTCCTAGAGAAAACAGATACTGAATGAAGCTTTAAAAAGGGGGATGATATGGGTTGAGACAGAGAAGGTTTTCCAGATAGGAGTCTTGGAAAAAGCCCGAGCTTGTGGTAACTGAAGCAGATTTGTTTGCAGGAAAAGGGAAGTGATGGGGGGTGGGGGTGGGGATATACAATATAATTGGAGCCTTAGAGAAGCTACACCCTGTGGAGGACATTTCAAGGTTTTTCTTGACCCAAAGGAAGGCAGTAAACCTGTGCTTTGTGAAGCTCCTGCTGAACTCTTCTCAGAGAACACCATCTGGGCTCAGCCTTAGGGTAGCTACACTGAGTGACGCTACCCACTTGCCCAATGCAAGTGCTAACAAAGGCTGTTCCACGTGTCAGACCACACAGGGTAGCATAAGTAGTGTCAGTATTTTTTTTTTCCCAAAAGGGAGAAACACTTCTGAGAAGGCTGTCACAATCTCCTAATCCAATGGAGTTCCTGAGGTATTTTTAAAGAAGTGCGGGCAACTTTGTGTCTTTGTCTCTCTCTTACACATAAAGAATATTTTCTTTCCTTGGCAATTAAGTTTGCTATTAGAAAAAACATATCTATAAGCTCTACGTCATGAAAAAATTTGGAATAATCTATATTGACACTTAAGAAAAAGTGTTTTCTCTCTGACTGCCTGCTCTCCCTCGGCATTTCTCTTCAGGTGAGGAGCTCTCTCAGGCAGGTATTGTTCTGTTCTAGAGCCAAAGCATACTGTATGTGCCCAGCTGTCTGCCAAACCTAAGCTCCTCTTAGTCTGTCCCTTCCTTTTTTTCCTAAAGATTTTATTTATTTATTTGTTTGTTTATTTATTTATTTGTTTGTTTCTTTGTTTATGTTGCGGCCTGACATTGGGATTGGTAATTCTGATGGCCAGCTGGGCTGCTCTTTCCACAAGAGCTTTGTGGTTCTTGGAGGAGACATTGTGAGCAATCTCTTCACAGTAAATTTTTTTGCACATCAGCAGCACTTCAAGCTCCTTGACGTTGTGGACTAGGAACTTCTGGAAGCCACTGGACAACATGTGCTTTGTTTTCTTGTTGCTCCCATAACCAATGTTGGGCATTAAGATCTAGTCCTTGAATCTTCTGCTTACCCTATTGTCAATGCCTCTGGGTTTCTGCCAGTTGCACTTAAGTTTGACATATAGGTCTGACTGGTGCCGGATGAACTCCTTTGTCCTCTTTTAAATGATCTTGGGCTTCACTAGAGAGGTCTGGGGGCAGACATGATGACGAGTAAGAGATGGCTGCCACCTCCGCAGGCAGCGCCAAGGAAGACAGGGGAAAGTGGCATACTAGGTTTCTGGCTACTTTTTCAACTAACTATATCATTGCTCAACACATAAATTTTTTTCATAATGATACCATTAGCTACTTTATCAATTCATATTTTAACGTATTTTTATTTAAATGACACAATAATAGTTGGCACTAATACCTAATTATCTGAATGTTAATAGGATCTGGGTGACTCAGTTGGTTAAGTATCTACCTTCAGCTCAGTTCATGATCCCAGAGTCCTGAGATCCAGGTAGTGTCCTGTCATCTGTCTTCCTGCTCAGCCAGCAGTCTGCTTCTCCCTCTTCCTTTGCCCCTTCCCACCCCTCTAGTCTCTCTCTGTCTCTCAAATCAATAAATAAAATTAAAAAAAGAATCTAGTCCTGTATATGGCACAATAAAAAATCCAGAATTCACTACTATTCTTAAAACGTTAAAGTATATTCTTTTTTTTTTTTTTTAAGATTTTATTTATTTGACAGAGAGAAACACAGCCAGAGAGGGAACATAAGCAGGGGGAGTGAGAGAGGGAGAAGCAGGCTTCCCGCCGAGCAGGGAGCCCGATATGGGACTCAATCCGGGGTCTCCGAGATCATGACCTGAGCCAAAGGCAGTCACTTAACCAACTGAGCCACCCAGGTGCCCCAAAATGTTAAAGTATATTCTAAAGCATAAACTGTACCAAAAAAATACAGAAAATAATTTCAACAGATATTTATTCCATTTATTCCATATTTCCATTTCATTTTTATTCCATTTTCCATTTTATTTACATTTATTCCATTTTTTTTTCATTTTTACTCTAGTAAATATTTTAGGATTTTCTATTTATATTTTTGTATATACACAAAACATATAGTAAAAACCATTATACACCTACAACTAGAAAATTTCCATAACTATGTTCTTTGCCAACAGTTATATATGGAGGAAGTATTTACCAACTACAATTTTTCTAGTCTTTAGGTATAAAACAGTATAGTATCCTGTGATTTTAAAAAAGTACTTTATTGAGGTATGATTGACTTACAAAAAAAATATGTATTCAATGGATACAACTTGATGAGTCTGGAGATTTCTATTTCTTAGCTGTCTTTTGAAGCACTCTGCTAATGCTCTTAAAACAAACAGTGAAGTTAACCTGAGATATTTTATATCTCTTCATTGAAGATGTTGATACATAGGATCAGACCATGTCCTTTCAAGGACTTTGAAAGAATTCTAGGATGAACATTATTTTTTTAATTTAATATATCAGTTTTTAAGCACCAGTACATATCAGGCATTATTCTAGATATAACAGTGAACCAAACTAAGTCCCTCCCCTCGTGGCGCTTACATTCTAGTGGAAGGACAGCTATGAGCAAATCAATCCACAAAGCAATATGTAGCATTGGAAGAAATGTGAAGAAAGATGAGGGGACTATGGTGTCTTGGGTAGGGGCTGATAGTTTTACTTAGGAAGGTTAAGGAAAGGCATCTCCAGTAAGGTGTCAGTTGAGTAGAGAACCGAAAGAAGTAATGGTTGGAGATACACAAATAACTGGAAGAAAGGCATGCTACTCAGAAGGGAAGACATGCCAAGCACTGAGGTTGAAGTATGCTTGTGTGTGACAGACAACAGGAAGTCTTTCTTGCTTGTGTCACAAAGATTCAGAGGAAAGAAGAAGGGGACAGAGTGAAAGCAAGCGTGTGACGGGGTGGGGGGGAATGGTGGCAGTAGGGGGTGGGGGCCCGAGTGAGGGCTTGACCATTTACTGTGTTCAGATGCTTTGGGGCCAAGAAGGGGTCTGATTTATATTATAGAAGGATAACTGTCATTATTTTGTTAAACAGTAGACCTAGGCACCGAGATCAGTTAGAAGCTTCATTAACAATGTAAGTGAGAGATGACGGCAGCTATCGATAGAGACTTCTGAGAAGTGGCTGCATCCTGATGTATGGATTCTGGATGTCATGGGGAGCAACAAAGCTTACAACAAGGCTGATGATATCAGAGGAAGAACAAATTTCCTAGGTGTCAGAAGGTTACTAAGATAAACTCAATACAATTTCTGTGGAAAAAAATCACCTGCATTCGGCAACTGGGACTGTTTTAGAAGGGATAAACATTAGACAAAGTCATGTAATGAACATGTACTTCTGAATAATAAATGGCTATTGCAATGGGGGTGGGAGAGTTTGCCACCGATGAGCCACAGACCTAGAATCAAGACACAAAAAGTTTATGTCACTGACATTGCTGGTTGTCACCTAACATTTGCTGTCCTCCTCATAGATTTTAGAACTAATTTTTAGCTAAGCACATGACTGTCTAGAATAAATAATACATTTTCCCACCCTCATCTGTAATTAAATATCAACAGGTGACTTCATTTTTTTTTTTTAATATGGAACATAACCAGAGTTTGTAGGCAACCTCTCTTAAATAAAAGAAGCATGTATTTCTTTGTCTTTTTTTCTTTTCTGCTGGCTGAAGCTAAAGGTGATTGCTGGGGCTTGAGCAGCTATCATGGACAATAAAATGGAAGTTATTTGAAAACAAGAAGCAACAAGATTTAAAGTGCCTTCTGTCCTGTGGACCAGGAAGGCTTGCATTCCAAAACAAATGTCTATCTTGTTTCCGCTGCTGCTATTGTAAGCTAGCTTTCTTTCTTTCTTTCTTTCTTTCTTTCTTTCTTTCTTTCTTTCTTTCTTTCTTTCTTTCTTTCTTTCTTTCGTTCTTTTTCCTTTCTATCTAAGATTTTATTTCTTTATTTGACAGAAAGAGCGAGAGAGTGACATAAGCAGGGAGAGTGGGAGAGGGAGAAGCAAACTCCCCGTGGAGCAGGACCCGATTCCAGAACCTGACCCCAGGAGCCTGGGATCTTGATCCAAGCCAAAGGCAGACACTTAACTACTCAGCAACCCAAGTGCCCCTACTGTGAGCTTTCTGTCTCTCAAAGCTGACACTGCTCTTACCTGATCCAGGTAGAAATAAATAGACCATCTTGACAAAGAACTCATATTTTGAATAATCTTTGGACAGTTCTTTAACTATTTTATATTGACCTTGGTTTATTCAGTGAAATATTAAAATATGCTAATACATTTTATAAAATAAAAGTTTCACCTCAATATAGATCAATTATAGAGTCTTTAGTATAAGTTAAAAAAGAATCAAATTATGCTAATACATTTTATAAAATAAAAATTTCACCTCAATATAGATCAATTATAGAGTCTTCAGTGTAAGTTAAAAAAGAATCAGTGTAAAATATAGTACTAAAACTGGATGCCAAGTCATCATTAATTCTGAGCCCCGAAATGTTTCTAAGTGGTCATGGTTGGTTGTTTTCAGTATAACCTTCCTAGTGACTAAAGGGTTCTGGGCTCTACGTGGTGAATTCCAGTTTAGTAATTATCATGCTCTTAAGTGAACATGTATCCAAAGAATAAATATGCTTTCTTAGATCTATAACTGGCACACTGGCAGAGTTAATGATGTTTACTTTTGCTCTTTGGAGGATTCCATCTAATTTTCTCTTTTCAATGATCTCTGAACTTTTGAGTCCAAAGATTAAAGGTCATTAAAAATCCTAGATTTTATTGAGCTCATTCATAATAGTTTCCCTAAGACATAAAGATGTCAATTTAACAATATTTTAAGTGAAAATATTGTAATACTTGAAAAGAATTTAATTAAATTTAGGGGAAAAAAGTGGAACATCTTTTTCTAGCCACACTTGGACTATTTCTAAATAAACCAGGAAGGATTAACTGTTGAATAATGCAAATCCTACAGTTTCCATCTGTATTTCCAGATGAAAGGGCTTGACATATTTGAATAACCAACAAGTTTTGCATGCTTATTCTTTGTAACTGCTTGAGGTTATTCTCACAATGCCATTTACAACCCCATAATTAAAAATCTAGATGAAGAGAAAAACTTCACTGTATGAATTAAAAAGCTGGGTTTTTTTCCCCACTATTAACCTGAGTCTTTGATGAAAAACTTCACTGTAAATGTAACTATTTCTTTCTCGATGTCTTGAGTAGCAATTTTTGCATTAAATGATCTGAGCCATTGGGCATAAAAGCCACATTACTTTTACATTACTATACATATGATAACTGATAACTGCAATTAGAAGGTGAATGCCAGGTAATAAACATGTAAACATAGGCCACTTTCTACTTTTAAATGAGAATTTGAGTTATGTTATAATCTCTTTTGGATTGACTATCTAAAACTGTTTTAGCCTCGTATTCTAAGAAAACTCATTACTCTGGTGAGCATCTCACAATCACAAACTTAAACATATGTACCAAGTTAAAGCATATAGTACAGTAATAAGAAAAAAATCACTATGACTTCATGTTTATAACAAAATCATCAACAGTTTTGCAACAAAATTCACACTAAATAGGAAATGAGTTTCATTTGAAGGATTTGGTTATATGATGCTCCAGAAGCATACAAGTTATTACAGTAAAGTTGAAGAATAAAGGTGGACAATAAACATAGGCCAACATAAGAAGGAGACTTGAGAACTTTTTTGAGGATAATTAGAATGAAAAATTCATCTATGTATGTATGCATGTATGTGTATAGTTGGATATGTAAAATAAACCCAATTCAAATATATAAATTAAACCCTATATTTAAAATCAGTATTCCATGGAAGTAGATAGATGAAAAAAATTTGGAGAGAAAGGAGAAAAATACTCTTTCTCTCTAGGTCCATAAAATTTAAAGGGAAATTGGCAATGTAATGTTAAGACATAATTACTCATGATCAACTGAAAATTTGATGGCAGGAAGCACACATTAGTGTTTCTCTGACTCTTTATGATTATAAATATCCCGATAAGTGTTTTTAGTCTTAATGGCTTAGATCACATGGTGGCTGAGAGCATGGACTTGTCATAAAGACCTGGACAGATTTCTCTGTTTGATATTTACCAATTATATAGTCTTGGGGATATAACTTAACTTCGTGAAGCTTCAGTTCTCATGTATAAAGTTGGTGCGACCACATTCTCTACTTCATAAGGTTGCATTTAGTATTAAATGAGATAATTAATCTGTTAATTGTGGAGCATGGATGGCACTTAAGACTAATACATTTTAGCTATTATTATAACTGTTCCCTAGAGAAAATCTGCAAGAAGTTTTTGCTTCCATGGAACACCTGGGTGGCTCAGCTGGTTAAGCATCTGACTCTTGGTTTCAGGTTGTGATCTCAGGGTCTTGAGATGTCCCTCTCCCTCTGCCCCTCCCATTTGTATGTTCTGTCTCTCAAATAAATAAATAAATCTTAAAAAAGGTAAAAAAAAAATATTTTGTTTCTGCTATGCAACTGATTTAGCTTAACATTCACTATCAATTTGAAAACAGTTTTTGTAATCATAAGAAATGTTCTTATCAAATATATATATACGTGAATTGCAAAACACTGATTTTGAAAAGGTGAAATGATAAAAAGAAAGTCATAAACGCTAGGAGATATGGCATTTAGCATTTGCATTTGTGGATGCTTTAGGTGTCCCTGCACTTCCAGGATTTCCAATGGTCCCAGTGTTCAGCACCACATTGTCAATATACATAAAAATGTAATAATGTAATAAAGAGTGATAATGATAGACAATTAGTTCAATACTGAAACTTTAAAACAAGGAAAAAACTGAGAAAAGGAAAGTAAGCTAGAGAAGTTCTTTTTGGAAGAGATGAATGGTTATTTTATTTGTATGCACAGATACAATTATTAGCACTCTTAAGATTTTTTTCTGCTTATTCAGATATAATTGCCATATAATACTGTATTAGTGTCAGGCATACAATATACCAATTTGATATATGTATATATTGTGAAAAGATCATCATGCTACATTTTTTTCAACACCCATTACTGCACATAGTTACAGAATTTTTTTTTCTTGTGGTGAGAATTCTGAGATCTACTCTCTTATTAACTTTCAAAATGCACAATATGGTATTATTAACTATCTTCACCATGTTGTGCATTACATCCTGGAACTTATTTAGCTTATAATTGGAAGTTTGGACCTTTTAGCCCCTTTCACCCGTCTCCACTCCCCATCTGTGCAGAATTGTTTAAATGAAGAAAACACCTGAGGGTTTTAGCTGTCCCCAAGAACACAAAGAGCCAAGATTGTGATTTAACTGTTAAAACTATCACCTCCAACAATCATATTGAGAGACAAGAGAGATGGACAGAAGGCTCTGAAATCAAGGACTCTAACTCATTCCTCTTTTCCACACTTTCTTCTTTTGGATTCTGTGACTCCTCATTCTCTGGGTTTTCCTTCTTAGCTCCCTGGCAGCCTCTACCTAGTCTCCTCTGCTGGCCTCTCCTCTTCTCCCTGAGAGCACGTGATGTTGCATAGCAAAGGGGCTCTATCCTTGGTCCTCTTTTCTTCTCCATGTATATTTCTCTCCTGGTGATCTCATATATTTCCATGGCTTTTCATATCACCTCTGTGCTGATGACTCCAAAATACAAATTTCTGGTTCGGATGACATCTTCAATACCAGACTCATGTATAACTGCTTATTCAACATGTCCACAAGTCGGCTTTACATATCCAGAAAGATATGGAAGGAAGACTTGATCTTCTCTGTCAAATCTGCTCTATTTGAAGTTTTCACTATCTTGTTTCATCACCACTCTGTTCTTCCTATTGCTGTGGTCAAAACCCTTCAGCTCATGCTTGATCTGCTGATTTCTTTTAAAATATATGTACAGGGAATTCTGTTGGCTCAGCCCTTTTAGATACGTCAGAATCTAACCGCTACATGGCTACCATCCTGTCCCAGCCACCATCATCTCTCACTGGATTACTAAAATAAGTCTTACCCACTATAATCTATTCCTATTATAGTCTGAATGCCCATTTAAAGCCAAAATCAAATCATATCACTTCTCTGCTCATTTAGAGGAAAAGCCATGGTCCCTACAATGACCTAAAAAGTTCTACATCATCTGGCCCAAGTCACCCCCTAACCTTTCCTCCTGTTTTTCCCATTGCCTAGTCTACTCCAGCTATACTGTTTCTGTTATCCCTCAACACACCAGCATCCTCTGTAGGAGGTATGTCTAGCTTTTCCATTATTCTAGTATGCTCTTCTTTTCACATTTCTTCTTGGATATTTCTCTCATGTCTGTCAAGTTCTCTCACTTCTCACTTTTTCAATATTACCTCCATTGGCCACTAAATATAATGCAACACCTAATCTCATCCTTTATACTTCTGATATCCCTCATCTGCTCTAATTGCTTTTTCCATAAAACTTAATTTCTAAAATATTATAAAGTTATTTATTCATTATACATGTTGATTCTGTCTTCTTTCAGTAGAATATAAGTTCCAAATGGGAAGAAATCCTTAACTATCCTGTTTAGTGATACATTCTATGTGCTGAGGACAGTCCCTTGTTGAAAGTAAGTGTTTAGAAAATATCTGTTGGATGAATGAAGAGAGTACTAGCATCCCATCACAGAGAAGTGTTAGTTTCAAGAAAATGGTTGATCATCGGTGCAAAACATTATTGAGCAATAAATTGTGGAAAACACTTTGGTTTTAATTCCTAAGATGTCATTCATGACCTTGATCAAGGTCATTTCAGTGGAATGATGGAGGCAAAAGACTGAAGTCAAATGATCAAATCAGAGACAAAGTAGGAACAGTTGCTAAGACAGGAGAGAGACATGATGGCAATTATAGACCTTGGTGGGATGAAATCCTGTGGAGAAAGGGATTGGGATCCTATAGTGAGAAGACATACTTGGTTTAGTTAGGTCTCTGAGGTAGAAACCTGGAGGAATCCCAATAACCATCAATGGTGACATTACCGCTCTTTCTCTGACACCGCGGGCACCACATTGAGAATGGCAAGGACAAAAATCACTGTTTTTAGATAAGGTACAGGAATCTTGTGCTTTAGCATTAATTTTCTCAATAAATGACAAAACTTGTTTTTCTTTTATAATAATAAGGAGAACTTTACTAAGGTACATGAGTAAAGACTTTAAATTTTTGAATAACTTCGCTGGACAACAGAAGCTCTGCCAGGGACATGTAAAAGGCTCTGGAACAGTTCTGAGAAGCCCACCTGAGACTGAAATCACAGCCCAGTATTTGGCTTCATCCTTTCCATATTTCAGCAGGCTGGTGTAAAAATAAAGATGTTGGGATAATGTGGTGTGAAATATGAAAGTAAAAATATTTGGATTTCCTCCCATCACCCCCCACCATTTTAAAAGTCATTTTAAAAGTCATTATGCATTTGTTAAAGAAAAAAAAGCAATTTCCTCTTCTAGCTCAAGTCATTCGCTTAGAAGTAGCTCAACTGGTCAAATAATATATATTCTATCTACTGGCTACAAACCCATCTGTACTGTCTAGCTACAAACCTCAAACAGCTCCAAGTGCATCAATGAGACATCATCCCTCTTTTAAAAAAAATTAATCAAAATTTGAGTTGTCTCTCTTTGTGAAAATTCAGCTAAATCACTTGTAATGTAATAAAATCTAAAAGTGTGTGTTTTGTTCCTAAAAAACTGTCTCGTGAACTTAGTTCAGAGTTTGCTCCATGTAGTTTTCTATAATCAAGAAGCTTCCTCGTAGTTTTATAGTAATCAACTGTCTCCAGCCTGATATATGTTATATGTTTCAAGATTTAATTTCAAGATTTCTGTAAGATGTTAGGATTGGTGGAAGCCAAAGTTTGTGTAAGAAATGTCAAGAAAGACAAAAGGGAAAGGAATTTTGGTGTGTTTGCAAATATGTGAGTGAGGCAATGCAGCATGGGGACAAGGTTAGAAGTCACAAATAGGACTTTAAAAAGAAGGGTTGGAGAATCGGTGAAATGTATGAGATCAAAGAATATCTATGCTGTGTAACTAGGATTTTTCAAGGATGACATGCATTATTTACGATGCAGTGCATTTCTGGACATTGAATTGAAAGTGATGAAACTCAAGCTGTCTTATCAGAGATGTTATAAGAATGAGGCTGGATGAGACGATCTGATTTCCGATGGCCCTTGTCAAGGCAAGATTCCATGATTCTCTCCCACTCCATAGTTCCTCATTCTCTGGAACACCATTTGTTCTTATATTTCAAATTAGAATACACTTGCACTTGTTACCTAACATACACACAGATGCTCAGCCAGTGTACTGATGTCCCTGAGCTACCAAACTCTTCTTTCAAACCCATGGAGCTCCAGTCTTCTTGTTATATAAAATAAGTAAAGGATAATATTATCTAAGAACTGGCAGTAAGATAACTGTGTCATTTTAAGTTGAACTTGTCCTAACAAATGAGATAGTTCACTCTGGCTGGGTACTTAATGAGATATATAGATAGAAAAACGACAAAACTTATATGATCTCTACCCTCATGATATGTTTACAGAAATAAGGGAGATTAAAAAAAAATCAGTGAGCTGTGAGACTGATCAGGAAGATTGAATTTAGCACTGTATTACTATTATATTTTTAAGATTTATTTATTTAAGAGAGGGAGAGAAAGAGAAAGAGAGAGACAGAGAGAGAGAGAGCGGGAGAGAGAGGGAGAGAGAAACTCAAGCAAACTCCCCACTGAGCACATAGCCTGACCTGGGGCTTGAGCCCTTGACTCTGAGATCAGGACCGAAATGAAACCAAGAGTCAGACGCTTAACTGACTACACCACCAAGTGAGTTATTAAACTCACTTTTTGACCAGTCACAAGGACAGAACCTCTTTGGCAATGATCTGTGGAATTCTGGAGGCCCAGACATTTTTAAGGCCTCTTTATAAGTCTTTTAATTTAAAGGAACTACTTTTATTATTCAAAGTTTTAAATTTAGTGAAGTACAGAACCAAAGCGCTTGAGTACCACAGCTCGTTATGAAATCACTTGTCTAGTAATAATCTGGGCAAGCCACTTAGTTCCTCTCCACCTACGCTTTCTCATTTGTAAAACAATACTGGTGCTACAAGGTTGTTGCAAGATTTAAAAGAATAATATATAAAAAGAAAAATTCTCATCAGAGAGCCTTACACATAATATTAAAAAATGGTATAATTCTTTTAATGAATTCTGCAAGGTTACAAGGTTATGTAAAAATGTCCTTGACTAACAGCAACATAAAATTTTATGATATATTACAAAAGTATTAAGGTTCATACATTTTGTTGTTTAAATTCTAGAAGCACCTAATATTGAGATAAAAGCTGCATTTGAAAAACATTGCCTTGCAAAGAAGTTCTGCAGAGTAAATATTTTGGTTTGTATGTTGAAATAAATATGTATGTGGTACTCAGAAGCTGACCAATGTTTTAGTTTCCATTATATAAATAGTATGGAAAAAACAGAGAAAGCAAATTAAGAATTAAAATGCAATATATCATGCCAATTAAAATGTGTGCACAAGGCTGCATCTTCTAAGTTAAAAAATATGAAATAAATATCCAATGACTTTTTTAAAAAGCATGGATTTGAGGATGTATTTCTGACTTGGTTTAATGTTTTATGTCTTATTCTTTTATTCTCTATATTTCTAAGCTGACTATAATCAAATTTTCCCTGCAATTTAATAATCCAAGAATATTTTGGAGATCAACATACTATCTAGTAAAGCAGCAAAATTATAGTTCAAAGTAACCACAAATATTTTGATGTCTATAGTAAATAAAGCCATCACTGCTTCTGAAGTTTTTTCAATCTTAGTTATTCAGAAAATGAGTTTAACAAAGCTTAACTCAAGTGAAAAACACCTTAGAAAAATACCTTAGAAAGAAACCAAGTCACCCTTATTTTCAAGTCAAATGAAATAAAATCCACTCCTAAACGATAGCATGCTCCTTTCTTTCAGTTCATTTTGTTTCTATTTTTCAAAAACAGTTTGCTTTTTAAGTGAACTGGAAGGAATTTATTCAGCCAATTAATTCATAATTATAAGGAACAGACATATAACAGAAAAATCATAATGTAAGTGAACTAGCTAGACATGTCTAAACTTAAGACAACCTTGTGAATATAAATAAATACCATAGAAATAAAGACCAAGAGAAATGAGGAAAAGTAAAGAAAAGTCTCAAGGGGGATATATTGTTTCCATTTCATTTAAAATAACCTGTAATGTCACTATATTATAATCTTGTAACAAATAAAACAAAAACATATCTATAAAAATTTTAAAAATAATGAACAAGGAGTTGTTAGCAATTTATAACAAAGGGACATGATTTTCAAGTAGTTTGTCATCTGATTAGGGTTTTACTTCACTGTGGAATACTCTGACTTCGAATTCCCCAGAGTTTAAAGTATTTTGTTAATTTCACTATCTCAACACAATCAAATGACCCAATTTTTTAAAATAGATTTTATTTTTAGAACAGTTCTAGATTCAGTGAAAAATTGAGAAAATCAAGTACTATGTACACAGCTTCACCTATTATTAACCTTTTCGTTAATATGGTACATTTGCTACAATTAATGAAATAACACTGATACATAATTATTAACTAATTCCACAGTTTATTCAGCTTTCCTTAATTTTCAATATATTTTTCTGTTCCAGGATCCCATCCAAGATACACATTATGTTTCATTATTCATGTCTCCTTAGGGTACGTTTTGACTGTGACAGTTTTTTCTTAGGATGTAATAGACCGTGACTTTCCTTGTTTTTGGTGACCTTTGTAGTTTAAAAGAGTGCTGATGGAGTTATATTGAGGATGCTCTTCAACTGGAATTTGCCCTATGTTTTTCTTATGATTAGATTCAGCTATGGGTTTTAGAACAGAGAAGTGCCATTTTCATCATTTCAGATGAAGAGTATATACTATGAACATGATTTTGACTGCTACCAGTGATCTTGATCTCACAGGTGAAGTACCACTTGTCGGGTTTCTCCACTGTAAGGCTACTCCTTTTCCCACTCTCCCTTCTATGCACCTTGGATAGAAGTCACTTTTGGATAGAAGCCTGCACTTAGGATTTTTTAAAGGATCCGTTTTTTATGTAAACTCCAACCACATGTTAGCACATGCACAATTTCTCTGGGAGTGAATCATTGAGAAGACACAGTATGAAAAAATCCTCAAATCTTTGCAGCATTACAAACAGGAAGCAATCAATGTCACAAAAGCCAAACTTGAAAATCTGAGGCCATAAAAGGACAGAGAAAGGGACAAAACATTACGGATAGAGTAAGAAATTTTCGCCAATTAATAATGATGTCAAAAATTCTCTCTAAATCTTTTAAGTCATTGCACTGTCCATATTTAGCAAGATAAGATGGTATCAACTTTCATCAGATATACACATTAGAAATCCTGAAAACTGTATTCATCATTTTAGGATACTAGTTTGTTTGCCAGCCTTAGATACAGAAATGCTTTCTCTCTTTGGGAATTGGACAACCCAAATTTTACAAAAAGTCAAATTCTTTGCAGACTTGTAGGTGATATTTTTAAGAAATAGTGGACCCATTCTTCCACTGCTGGAGGTGAATCATGTTGGAAGAAAATTCTTAGGTTTTCAGGAAAACAGGTCAAAGATCCAATGGAGATGAACCCTGGAGAAAAAAAAATATGTGCTGAACAAACCCACAAACACAAGAATCTTCCAGAGTTCTTTAATCAGTACTCTAAATGTGGAAGCATGTTATTACCAGAAAAAAGAAAAAAAAATCCGATCTAAGGGTAATCTTGCATGCCCTGATGTATATATTGAACCATTGCTGTACTGTAAATACCAATCACCATGCCACTTTTTACAATCAAAAATACCATATAAAAGGCCAGACAATATTAAAACAAAGGTCTTCCTCATATTATCCTGATAATTCTTTTCATTCACTACTTTTTAAGATGGATACATTTGGAGGAAACAGCTACGGTTGGTTAATTATAACTTGCCAGTTTTGTAACTTGAACTTTTTTTTGTCTCTGAGTCTCACTTTTTTTTTTTAGCCTAATACTTAATTCTTTAAGTCACTATGAGAACCTGAACATGAAAAATCATGCTAAAAGCTTACATTTAGGAATACCAATATCTACATGTAACATAATCCATAAGTTGGAAATGCAAGTGATTGAACTGACTAATATCTAATCATAGGTTAAAATATTTGGAGATCAAAAATTTCCTAAACATGATGCATATTTTCTTCTCACACTTTAGTGAATTAAAAGTGTTATTTTTTTTTCATTAAATCTTCTTGATAGCTCTGAGAGATAAGTGTGTTGTAAAGCTTATCATCTTCTTTCCAATGGAAGGGAATTGAAGAGAGAAGTTGTGAGTCATCCACGATGAATCATTAAGTGAATGAAATACCACCAAATTTCTTATAGGATTCTGGTTGTATTTCCTTATGAAAATAATGCAGAGACAGTCATAAAATTAGAATAGAACCAAAGACTTTCTACTCATGAACTTAATCATTCACATTCTGATCTATTTTCTGGTAGTGAATAACACAAACACTATTTTGGGAAGTCCTAACTACCTATAGTTATAGATGCTATCGAAGTCAGTTTAAGTACTTACCATGTATTGTTACTGCTTCTCAAGAAGGCATTGACTTTATTTCAGTTCAAGATTTGTGTTTTAATGCCACAGTAATATGGGCAGAACTTTTGCTCACAATGAGGTAAAGGGAATTTCCTTTGGGCAGTATTTCCATATGTATATATTCTGTTGTCATCCTTTATTATCTTCTTGGTAAAAGAAACAGGAGCCCAAAGTTGGTAAATTAGTAAAAAGGAGCTGTTTTGCTTTCTCTTTTATTTTAAAGCTGTAAGAACAAAATGCTATCACCTAGGTTGTAGATATAATCTCTAATGAAATACGAAGAAAACAAATGTGTTGTATTGTTTTCCTTGTATCATAAGAATAAAACTCAAGAGCAGCCTATGGGCACATTATGGTATGAGCCTTCTTTCTAAAAAGTTGTGTGAAAAAGAATATATTTACAGAAAAGAAAGACGAAGATAAATGTAGGAATGAGAGCATCAGAAGAGGGTTCCTTAAGAATTTGGAAACTAGAAACAGAAGGAGGTAATGACACACCGCCCCCCACCCCCAGCAAATCCAAGTGTGTAGAAGGAGGAGTAGAGAAGAGCAGGTTTGAAATCTAAGGCCGTTCTGTACAAGTTAATCATCATTACTGTCAGCACAAAATAACACAGAGTATAGGTCTGTTTATTTATTCATTCATTCATTGATTCATTCGTTCATCCATTTAATCTTGCAACAAGCAATTTATTGAATGTCTACCAATTAGAAACATTTTTCCTCCCTTTCATCAATGGTTTCAGAGAAAGACACTAAACTGCTTCCCATCCATGAAACTGACACACATCGCTCTTATTTCTGTCCACAAATGGGTCTGGAAAGCTGCACGTGTCCTTGAGTGGGCATTGGGAAGCTGTGGGCTCCAGGCACAACTCTGCACATCAAACCTGCTGGGAAGGAAGAGGATAGCTGGTGCACGAGACTCTCACTGGACCCCATCGTGCTTAAGCTGATTCAAGTAAAAAGCCTCTGAAAATCCTTTCATCAAGCTTCAGGTCTGCTTGAGCTTTTCAGACTCTTCCTTATCACCTTCCCGGGAGATCAGCTTCTCCTTTCTGTGTTTGAGTGATTCCTTCCTTTTTAGCTGTAAGAAAAACCTCATTTAGACCTCCTAGGATCTTGCTAATTTATGTTAAGATATGCGATTTCACTTCTCCCAGTTCCTAACTTGAGCTGCAGCCATTTTCCCCCCTTCACTATTAATCACATCAATCTTACCTCACAGATCCAGAATTTTTTTAAAGAGTAAATGTTCTATGTCTGTAATAAACCTTTGAACAGGTGCCAGTGGGATTCTTACATTTAGCTCCTCTATCATCCACCTGTAGTGTGTCTTTTTATTCTGTATCAATATTAATTTTTTTCTGATACTGATTATGTAGAATCAGTCAATCAAATCTGGTGGTTGACCACTTGATTTATGTATGTAACAAACTTTTATTGAGCACTTTGCTTTCTTGCCAGACATTGTGCTAGATAGAAGCTGGGGAGCGGACACAAATGAAACAAAATCTCCGTTTTCCGGGAGTTTGGTGTTTAGTAAAAAAGCAAAGTGACAGGTTGCCTGGGTGGCTCAGTCGTTAAGCCTCTGCCTTCAGCTCAGGTCATGATCCGGGAATTTCGGGATCCAGCCCCACACCAGGCTTCCTGCTAGGAGGGAAGCCTGCTTCTCCCTCTCTCACTCCCCCTGCTTGTGTTTTCTCTTTAGCTGTTCCTCTCTGTTAAATAAATAAATAAATAAATAAATAAATAAATAAATAAATACCACATATAAAAAACTATAAACTGGGGTAGTTCTTTATAAGCAGGACTAATATAAATGTCCATTCTGTATGTTCTGATAGTTTATTTTTAATTAAGAAATTATGATATAATTCATATGTTGTAAAGTTTTCCATTCTTTGTGCACATTTTTAAAAGATTCGGCAAATGCATGTTTAAGCAGCCATTATCACCACCATCAAGATAATCGGGGAAGAGTTCCTCTTCCCTCTCTCCCACCCCCCATTCTCCTGTTCCTTTTTGTGGTTAGGTGGCTCCCCAACCCCCAATATCTCTGGTAACAAATATGAATTCTGCTCTCATAGTTTTACCTTGTTTACAATGTCATAGAGTGTGAAATCATATGGTATGTGGTCTTAGCAAAATGCATGAGCTATTCATCCAAACTTTTGACACTATCTATATTGATTCTTTTTTATTATTGAGTAGTACTCAATTATGCAGACATACAATAGTTTATTTATTCCCTGTTGGGCACATATGGGTTGTTTTAAGTTTCAGAGATATTATAAATGAAACTGCTGCAAACATTTATGTACAGCTCTTGCTGCAGGCATAGGATTTCAATTTCTGTGGTGAAAAACTAGGAATGGGGATACTGGGTGATACAGTAGTTTTGCTTAACTTTATAAGAAATTGCCACACTGTCTTCTAAAGTAACTATGCCATTTTGCATTATTATCAGCATCATATGCCAGTTCTATTTGCTCTCAATCTTATTGAGCACTCCATTCTCCTGGGTGTGTTGTAGTCTCTCCATGATTTTAATGTTTGTACCAATCTAATGTTTGTACTTATTTTTAATCCATATATATTCTTTGGGCAAGTATGCAAATCTCTTGCTTATTTATTTATGGTATTATTTTCATATTATTGCCTTTTAAGAATTTTAATTATACATATATATATATATATATATATATATATATAATGCATACACATACCTATTTTCTGAGAATGTGTACCATGAATAGATGCTGAATTTTTTTTTTTAAGATTTTATTTATTTGACAGAGAGAAACACAGCCAGAGAGGGAACACAAGCAGGGGGAGTGAGAGAGAGAGAAGCAGGCTTCCCACCGAGCAGGGAGCCTGATGTGGGACTCGATTCCGGGTCTCCAGGATCATGACCTGAGCCGAAGGCAGTCACTTAACCAACTGAGCCACCTAGGAGCCCCTAGATGCTGAATTTTTAAAACTATTCCTTAATAGAAAATTTCATGTTTTTTTCTTATTTAGTCTGCTATGTGCAAATTATAGCAATTCAGTTTAGTAAAAGGCGAAAGATTTATACGATCTGAAGAGAAACCAGAGTATTATAGTAACTCAGTTTAGAATGTTGAACAAATTGAATTCTTAAGATACTCGTCCTTTGGATATGATGTATTATCCTTTCTATATATTATTGAATTTTTAAAAAAGATTTATAAATTTGTGTGTGTCTGTGAGAGAGGGAGAGAGAGAAGGTGAGCAGGGGGAGGGGCAGAGGGACAGAGGGAGAATCCTCAAGCAGACTCCCCACTGAGCACAGAGACTGAGCCTGACTTGGGACTTGATCTCGGACCCTGAGATCATGACCTGAGCTGAAATCAAGAATCGGACACTTAACCAATTGAGCCACCCAGGGACCCCATATTATTGAATTTTTTAATAGCACTTTTTGAAAAATGTTGCTTTTAAGTTCACGAATAATGTTGGCCTGCAATTTTTTTTCCCGATGTCTTTGCTTGGTTTTGGTATCAGAGTAATACTCATAAAATGATTTGAAACATGTTTCTTCTTTATTCTGGAACAATGTGTAGAATTTGTTAAAGTATTAAATAATTAAGTATTTAATTTAAGTATATTTAAGTATTAAGTATGTCCTTAGAGGAATTTTTCCATCTCATTTGAATTGTCTAATTAATGACATTATGTATTAGTTTGCATCACATCCCCAAATACCTATGCTGAAGCCTGTCTTGATCCATTCAATAATTAATAATAATTTTGTTATTACAAAATAACAGCAGCCAGGTGGATGCCAAACAACAGAAATGTATTGCTGATAGTTCTGGAGGCTGGAAGTCAGTGCCAGCCTGGCCAGGTGAAGACCTTTTTCTGGGTTGTAGACTTTTCCAACATAGCCTCACAGTGGAAGGGGCCAGGGAGTTCTATGGGTCTCTTCTAAAAGTACTCCACCTTCATGATTTAGGCACCTCCCAGTAACCCCATCTACTAATATAATCAGAGGTTAGGATTTCAAGATATGAATGGGAGGGTAAGGTGGGAGGGTTGTGCCCAAACATTGGAACCATAGCAAAGTCCTAATCTCCTATTTGGAAATAGATTATTAGTGGAGGTAGTTAAGATGAGGTCATTCTGGAGGAAGTTAGGTCCCTAATTTAGTATACCTGGTGTTGTCCCAAAAAGAGGAAATTTAGACAAACATGCGTACAGAGGATGACCATGGGAAGTTATGCTATTGGAGTCTGTGGTCAGCCAAGAATCTGTGAAACTAGGAGAGAGCCCTGAAACAGATCCTTTCTAGTACATTCAGAAGGAATATAATCCTTGCTGATACTTTGAACTTGGACTTCTAGTCTCCAGAAAATGAGTCAATAAACTTATGTTGTGTAAGCCACTCAATTTGGAGTATTTTGTTCCGGCAACTTTAGCAAACTAATACGGTATTGTTCACATTTTAATGTTTGTAAACTATCTAGTGATGTCATCTCTTTTATTTCTGATAGTTGTAATTAATGTCTTCTTTTGTATTCATTTGTCAAACTAGAGGTTTATCAAAAGCACTGATTTTTTTAAAAAGCTATTGGTTTAAATGGTTTTCTCTATTGTTATTTTTGTTCTTATCTTTATTAGACACCTTCTGATTTCATATAATTTAATTTGCTCTTATTTTTTATAATTTCTTAAAATAGAAGTTCTGGTTACTGATTTTTTTAAAAAATACAATCAATCAATTATATAAATTTCCTTTTAAGCACTACTTTATCTACAGTTTATCCTATAAACTTTGATATATTGAGTTTTCATATCAATTAGAAATATTTTCTAATTTCATGTGTCCTGTGTGACTTTCTCTTTGACCCATTAGTTATATATAGTTATATGTGTAATTCAGTTTCTATCTGATTTCTTGTTTAATTCAGTTTTGTTCCAAATCATACTTTAAGTTCTTTTGAATTTGTTTGTTCGTTCATTTTATGGTCCAGAAAATGATCACTCTTTGTGAGTGTTAATGTATATAGGAAGTTGAAATGAGGGACTCACAACGTCTACTTACTCCTAGATCCCTCCCAGAAAACTTTACCGAGGCTAGAAAAAAAGGGAATTTCTTTCCTTTGTGCTCTTTACATTGTTAACGCTTTTTAAGGACTGGATATTTGACATTAAAATATTTTTTTCTCATTCTGATTTCTGATTTGACACATGAAAAGATGCTCGACATCATTAATCATCAGGGAAATGCAAATCAAAACCAGAATGAGATAACACCTTGCACCTGTAAGAATGTCTGGAGTCAAAAAGACAAGAAGATGTAACAACTATTAGCAAGGATGTGGAGAGAAAGACACCCCAGCGCATTGTTGCTGAGAATGCAAATTGGTGCTACTGTGAAAAACAGTATGGAGGTTCCTCAAAATATTAAAAATAAAATTACTATATGATCCAATAATTCTGGGTATTAACCCTTCAATTTCCAAGAACATTAATTTAAAAAGATACATGCATACTTACGTTTACTGCAGCATTATTTACAATAGCAAAGCTATGAAAGTAACCTAAGTGTCCCTCAGTAGATGAATGGATAAAGAAGATGTGGTACACACACACACACACACACACACACACACTGAAGTATTACTCAGCCATGAAATCAAATGAGATTTTGCCATTTGTGAAAACATGGATGGACCTAGAGAGTATTATGCTAAATGAAATAAGTCAGACAAAGAAAGATAAATACCATATGATTTCACTAATGTGGAATTTAAGAAACAAAACAAAACAAGAAGAAAGAAAGAGAGAGACAAAAAACAAAACTCTTAAATACAGAGAACAAACTGGTGGTTGCCGGGGGGGGGGGGTGAAGAATAGGAGAGGGAACAGGTGAAACAGATAAAGGGGATTAAGGATACACTTACCGGGAGGAGCACTGAGTGATGAATAGAATTGTTGAATCATTATAGTGTACTGTATATTAAACTACCATAACACCGCATGTTAATTATATTTCAAATTTTTTAAAAAAAGAATAAATAAATAAAATATTTAAAAAAACAAAAGAAACTTGGTCTGCAAAAAAATAGTGATTTTTTTCTGATTCTGATGTAACATCACTTCTTTGATGTAACAGATGATGTCTGCATTGTGGGGAAGGCACGGACTCACATGAAGGGGTAAATGGCTTGGGTAATTTATCAAAATATTCTCCTGCCAACTCTTCATCTCCTTCAGTAAAGTGTAAATTCTTTCATGGTAAGGATTATGTCTCATTTTTCTTAATAAACTCAAAGAAGACAGTCAGTTACATAGAAGAGACTTGGTAAATATTTCTTGAATTAATTAAAACAGAAAAGGGAAAACTAAGTGGACAGGGCTAGGAGTGAAGGATTTATAGGGGATATAACATAGAGCATATTTTTCAGATAGACAGAGGGGAAAAGATAAGGTTCATCCAAATACAATTGATACCTTTACAATTTCATTTTTTTAAGGCCAAGAAATTGTTTATGCTACCAGGAGTAGAGATTTCATGTTATGGTGTTTTTATATCATTCATATAAGCTCAGAGTCTGTAATACTCACAGCGCACATTTAACAACAAATACATTAACAGGTTCCAGGGACAAAATAAATAAGTAAATATTAACATGTTGCAAATGTTTCTCTTTCTTAAGCTTGAAATGTATATGCTCCTGGGTCAGGACAGAGCCACACCCAGAACTGTGGTGGTACCATGTCCAGACCACAGCTTGAAGATAAAATTGGCACAACAGATAGATGAATATGGATGAAAGATCTGGGAAGCCGAGAAACAGAGTATTTTAAAAAGCAAATCAATTTAGGTCAGAGTATTGTTTTGTTGTATGGCATATACAAGGAGAAACACTTCTTCATTTCACATGGGATATAATATCCTGCAATTTTATCCTCATTTCTAAAGCCTCAGCAAACTGTAATTCCCACGTTGGCATGACTTCAGTGGGTGCCGACTTACTGAAGAAGAGACCGTTTTTTTAAAGTTTTATTTATATTTTCTGCACCACACTGTGAAGTGCCCCTGATGCTTTGTTTCTCAGAGGCAGGATTAGAGCACAGATGGGAGAAGAAAGGCAGGAAATTCTACACTCCGAAACATTCAGTCAAGATTTATATTGTATCTCTTGTTACCTGGCGCCTCTATAATACCCTTCATTGGCAAAGCTTCACCCCTGTAAAAATAAGTAAAATTTTATAACAATCATCTGTGAGAAGATTAATCAAACTGTAATGGTGGTGAAATTACAAGGAACGAATGGGGGGGGGTGAGTCCTTGCTATTTGTTTGTTTGTTCTGTTAATAAGATCTGATGTCAGCTAGATCTGACCCGGTTTAGGAAGCATGGACGCCTTAGCTCCTTCTGCTTGCTTCTTCTTGGCTCTAGTCCAGTTAAGCCATTGACAATTAAGGAAAAATACTACTTTCTCTCTCATGTGTCTTACATATGCATCCATAGTACAAAATAATCTGTGCCACAACCACATCAAATACTTTTATTTTTGGTTGGCTTTTTTATACTTACCATTTTGGTAAAGTATAATCTAAACTCTTGCATAAACATATGCTAAAAATATAAGCCAGCATCTATCTCCCAAAAAATAACCTTGCCAAATAGGTCATATTTTCCTTCAAACTGCAATCAGTGGTAGCACATGGGTATTTTTCCCAATATTAAAATAATATTCTTTTAAAAGTAAGGATTCTGTTATATTAAAAATAAAAGTATCTGTGGGAAAGGAACAGATTATATCATAAAACCATGTGAAATTTTAAGTTCTTCTATTTACATATTTTATATGAGTAGATTAAATACATTTTGAATTGCCCATATCCAAATATCACATTTCTCAATGTCACATCTCTCACCTTTGGTATTCTGCATAGGGCAGAAATAAGTTTAATTCAAAATGAAGTGCTTAAGCTATTGTTGCAGAAGCTGAGATAAGGGATGTCGGGAAAGCACCACTGAAGGTCAGAGGTTGACAGTGAATATTTTAAAGCCATAGTTCTCCACTGAGGGCAGTTACCTCATCCCCCTTCCCCCAACCCCGGGGAACATTCAGCATGTCTGGAAATATTCTGAATTGTCCTGACCAGTGGCAGAGGGGGTTGCTTCAGGGTTCTAATGGGTAGAGGCAAGGTGTTTTACCCATGTTGCCTTGGGTGAGGCTTGGTGTTCCAGATCCAGAGAGAGAAACCAGAAAGAGTTTTAAAATCTTGTTATACTCACAGTTCCACAGCAAGCTATGCCGGGCCACAGAGGGGAAATTCCAGGTTCAGTCCCGAGGTTAAGGGAGAAAACAGAACTGTGCCATCCCTTTGCTGTGGTTTCTGGAAGAACGACCAGGTGTGACGAGGTAAGCCGGTGATGGGGTTTCAGAACACACTACCCCAAAATATGACACTTTTGCATATTGAATACCTTAAGCTGAAGGAATCTGAGAAAAATAGCAGAAGCGGGAATGTCTCTCCCTCTTGCCTACACAGGTCATGTCAAAGGTACCCTCCCAGGACCCAAAGGAAGACATTCACCAGTGATGGGGATTTTAGAGCCAAGAAGTCAGTACAAACTTTGTTAAATTAAGCCTTATGTTCCTACTTACTCTTTCAGGATTTACTGCCCCTATTCCAAACCCTTTGTCTTGTCAGTTCTTTAGAAATATATCGTTCCTTGGTGAAAAAAATATAGCAGCTTCTTTCTCTGGTCACTCTTATGAAGCAAGATAGGATATAAAATAAATAAAAATATCTGGTAATGAGATGGTCTCAGGATATGGATGAAGTCTACCAATCTTGTTAGAGAAAAAACATTAGTGAAACAGACCAATCTAAGCAATGCATACAGAATTAGAATATTAAGGAATGCATATTTATTTATTTATTTATTTATTTATTTATTTATGCAGTTTCAAGTTTTGATTTACGTTCCAGTTACTTAACAAACAATGTATTATTAGTTTCAGTGTGTAGAATTCAGTGATTTATCACTTACATACAGTGCCCTCTTTAATAACCATCATCCATTTAATCCATCCCCCCAACCTTCTCTCCAGCATTCCTCAGTTTGTTTTCTATAGTTAAGAGTCTCTTTCCTGGTTTGACTCTCTCTCTCCTTTCACCTCACTATGTTCATCTGTAAATTTCTTAAATTCCACATATAAGTTGAATCATATGGTATTGTATTTTAATACTTGATAGAAACATATGTATAATATGAATTTGAGAGGAAAACATATAAACCAATAGTCCTACTAGTGAGATTTGGAGTAAAATATTTCCTCAAATTTCAGTTTCATTGTTAGTAACTGATAGGCTTTAAGCAAGTGACAGACTCACAAAATCAGTTTCCTTGTTTGTGTAAGGTAGTTTCCTTGGGTTGTTGTTGACATCAAGTGAAACATAGTATGGAAAGCATCCAGGTGATGTTTGGTGCTAAGTTGATGGTCAGTAAATTTATTTGTTCCCCCCAACGGTGCCTTTTTCCTTCAACTACAACAATGAAATCCAATCTAATTCCTCTTCCAAAAGTGAAAGTAAGTAGGTAGAAAAAAAGAAGCAGAGCATACTAAGATTTAATGACATGGGAGTTGGAGTTTAATAGAGGTGGAACTTTGTCTCATCTGAAATGGAAATAATACTAATATTTACTTTATATGATGATTATAAAAATTAAATGAGATAATGGAAGTTACTTAACACATTGTTTATAATATAATATGTGCTTGATAGCTCTTAGTTGATAAAGGATCATTATAGTAGCAATGATAACAACATTAATATTTGAATATTCCTAAAACAAACATAGTAAAAAATTCTCTGGAAAGGAAGACTCCGTTTGACAAGCTATCTAGACGGTTGCTAATTTATTTTAGATACAAAGTTGCTTGCCATATTGTAAAATAGAAAACGAGGTTTTATAGTTCTCAAGAATTACCCTTAATCAGAAAAAGATGTGTTTTTTTTTCTCTCCCTCCATCCCTCCTGTCAATGCCAATGTCTGCCCGTAGTTGTTACATCTACATAAGGAGAGTGTTGGAGCTCCTTATTCCAGCCTCCAAACTGACTGCTCAGGCTGGCTTTGTGACCTCTTTGGGCAGTAGAGCTAGGATGCTGCGTAATAAAATATGAAGTCGATCTGCCTCTAAATCTGTCCAGATTACAATATTTCTACTTGAGACAGTCTGATTAGGGGGTTCCCAAATTTGAACTTTGAACCTAAACTGGTTATTTAACATAAATTTAATCTCCTCATGGAAAAATTGAAGAACAGACTAACTGTGCCTTTAAATTTAACCCAAACAAATAATTACATTATTCACGTTTGCTTCATTTTGGGTAACAATTCCTTCTCGCTAAATTTTCAGGCAAGCCAGTCTTGTTTTTCTGGACTCTTGCATGCTATGTAGCTTTATTTCATGCTTCCTTATGTGGACTGCAAACTGGATTACAGCCTCTCTTAAATTTACTGAATGTTCTCTTTTTTCACCAGGACCTTGCTCCTCTAAGAATAAATCACGATTACACATTTCCTTCCCCTCCAGCTGTCTTTTTAGTACTCCTTTCTCTTTCTTGAGTTTTCCTGCTTTTAAAACCGTTCCTTTAGTCTTTGCAACCTCGCACTCTGACACAGCATTCACTGTCTCCTCTGTAATTTCTCCTTTCCACAGCCTGTACCGATGTACTTTTCTCTGAGCAAGTACTCATTAAACACCTACCACGTGTCAGACACATATGTCTGCAGAGACATCTTTGCCATTCTGTGGCTTCTTTTTTAACCAGTTCTAGTAAGTGCACATCTGGCTTCTCTTTCCATCCTGCAGTTTCTTTCTGTCTGTGTGGTAGGAGGAGTGATTTATTTTCTGAAGCAAATTCTGTTATTTCATTTATTTTTTTATTTTTATTTTTTAAAATTCTGTTATTTTAGAGATAAGGACACACTCAGTTTTCCAAACACAATACCTTTGACACACTGTCTCTACAGGACACTGAAATATTATCACAATTTAGGCCTCCTGGTTTCAGGTCACCAGGTGCATTTCAAAAGTGGTAGGAAAAAAACCACAATTATCATTTTCCTCTTTTTTGTAGTGCTCGAAGTCATTCCTGGTTAAAACGGTTTGGGATATTTGCATTGTTTAAGGAAGAAGTCAAAGCGCTTTAATAGATTGCAAACTCCTTTTTGTAATGTTTCAAGTTTCTATTTAAATTCTAGTTAGTTAACATATAGTGTAGTGTTCGTTTCAGGAGTAGAATTTAGTGATTCATCACTATGTACAACACCCAGTGCTCATTACAAGTGCCCTACTTCTTGCCCATCACCCATCCAGCCCATCCTCTCATCCACCTTCCCTCGCCCTACACCAACCTTCCGTTTGTTCTCTATGGTTAAGAGTTTCTTATGCTTGGCTTTCCTCCCTATCTCTCTTTTTCTTCCTTCCCCTATGTTCACCTGTTTTGTTTCTTAAATTCCACACATGAGTAAAATCATATAGTATTTGTTTTTCTCTGACTGACTTATTTTGCTTAGCCCAGTAGAGTTTCTGCAAGCAACTTCTGGATCTGTTCTCTGATAACTTTCCAGCTGTATCTAGTGATTCCCCCTTTGTTCGTAGTATTCAGATACTGAGTTACTCCTAAGATGTATCTCTTGTTCTTTTTGTGCTTTTACTTGCTGCTCTGTATATGCTTGTCACACTTTCTCACTCTTCTGAGCTTGCCAGTGTTCACTCTCCTTTCATCACTGTGTGTGTATCCCTCTCTCTATGAAACTTCCCTGAATTCCCAGTCTCACGAAACATTTGTCCAATAAATGAGTATACATTTTAACACTGGTCACGACTAATACATATTTTATTGTTTAATACAGATAGCCTAACAGCCATTTCCAAATAATCTTGCTGATTTCTGAAACTGAAACCAAGTAGCACACACCTCCCTACAAGTCTCTGTTGAAGGATGCTACTGACATTTTGTTTTATCCAATTGCTTCCCCATATTACCTCGCAAGTTGATCTGATATTTGACAAGTTTAAATGACAGTGTTTCATCCTGGCTAGTAAGTTTTTCAGTGGCAAGGCATCTTTATTTGTTAGCAATGTAATAACCAAGATAAAACGTTTTGCTTTATTGCATTTTAATGGAGACCAGTGCTGGTTTATTTTTGCATTGTTACTAGAGTACCTAACACCAAGATAACTGGGGCGTCTAATTGCTAATATTAACCATGGAACTAACATTCCCATTTAGCCTAGGACTCCATAGAAAAAATAGACAAGAAAATTTATTTATTAGAAATTAATGAAGAATGAGAAATGGTGACTAATTGAACCAGCATTATTATCATCAAACACAACTTATTTATTCAGCTCTATGAGGTCAGTTAAGGTATACCCAGAGGTGGTTCCCTGTAGGTCCTCTTCTGACATGTTAAATGTCCCCATAAGGCAGGGCTTATTTCCTCTATTTTTATTCTAATTGCTGCTTTCATTTTTAATGAAAGGGACAGAAAGCTGTGCAGATCTTCTCTTTATGTAAATACATCTTGAGAGTCATCAGTAAATATAAATCTGTGGCTCATGGAAAAAGAGCAAGATTTGGGTAAGTCAAATGTTTAAATAGAGCTAGGTTTTCAAGACTAAAAAATATCATCACTTGTCATAACTTTCTCTTGTTGTTGTTCTTTTTGCTATACAAATAAGGAATGGTATTCTTTACTTTAGTCAAAATCTCCTCTATTTTTTATGTGAACCTGAGTGGATTCTAAGTGTAATAGGAAGCCAGTGTAATACTAATCACACCTTGTGCATTTAATGCTTGAAAATATACAAAGCCCTTTTTCATGGATTACTTTTAAAAAGTTACCTACTCTATCCCTGTGAAGGGTATCAGACAGCTATTCTTGCCCAAGTAGCTGTAAACTTCTTGAGAGAGGATTTATGTCATGATTTCTTTGCATTCTTAGCACCTAGCATTTTTTTTTCTGGGGAATTATTGGTGCCCAATACATTAAAAAAAATAAATAATAAATAGGGTTGCCTAGGTGGCTCAGTCAGTTGAGTGTCTGATTTTTGGTTTCAGCTCAGGTCATGATGTCAGGGTCATGAGATCAAGCCCTGCAATGGTCTCCATGCTCAGCAGGAAGTCTGTTTGAGATTCTCTCTCTCTCTCTCCTTCTCCCCTACTCTCTCTCTCTGTCTCTATATCTCTAAAATAAATAAATAGATCTGTACACAATGAATAAATGAGCAAGTAATGAATAAAAAAAGTTAAATGATTTCTGAAAATTTACAATTTAAGTAAATGGCAGAAAGAAAAAGAGATCATGAGTAGGGGGAAGGATAGAGGGAGAGGTAGACTCCCCATTGATCAGGGGACCTGATGAGGGGCTCAGTCCCAAGACCTTGAAATCATGATCATAAAAGCAGATGCATAACCAACTGAGCCACCAACATGTCCAGGTTTTCTGACTTCTAAAGTATTTTGAATCTGAGAAAAATACAACAAACTACTTGGATCTAAGGACCTGGAATCCTTTCTATATCCAAAAGTGGCTGTATGGACATTAGGCCACACATCTTGTTGGGATGGGAAGGCTGGTATAATATAAAGATTATGGAACTGAAAGATGTATAAGTCAGGATGCAAAAAAGTTAATATGGATTGTGTGTGAAAATGAAGAGTAAGGCTAGTTGAGTTATCAGAGGTTCTCTGATGCATAGTTTAGGAGCTTTCAGTGAGATAAGATTCTTTACATCAAGCTAAGATTAATTGTTCCTTCTTTTGTTTTTTATTGTGGTAAGATATGCAGAACACAAGATTGATCTTTTGAATCATCAGATTCATCAAAAAATTAAACACAGGACTGTCTTATGATCCAGCAATTCCACTGCTGGCTGTATACTTGAAAGAAATGAAAGCAGGGGCTCAGACAATCCTTACACACCCATGTTCACAGGAGCATTATTCACAATGGCCAAAAAGTAGAAGCTACCCAAGTTCCACCGTAGATGGTGGATAAACAAAATGTGGCATATACATACAATGGAATAATACTCAGCCTTAGGAAGGGAGGAAGTTCTCACACATGCTAAAACATGGATGAAACTTGAGACATTGTAATAAGTTAAATAAGTCAATTACAAAAGGAAACTAATTTTAAACCAGTCAAAAATGATACCGTAAATGTTCTGCAAAGGTTATCGCAGATGGTCTTATTACTTATCTTAGGATTTTATCTTTTACCAAACATAAGATCAGGCAATTTATCTTGTTTCAAGTCTCTCTATTCTTGTGTAATAGAATGTACTAAAAGTGTTTTTGTGTCATTTTTTGCTTTTGCAAGCAAAAATAACCCCAAATGTGTATCTGAAAGGTAGAACTATAACTGTATAAAATCAAATTCTTGCAAAAATGTATGTCCCATTGTGAGGGTAAATATGTAGTAGATTTGGATAACACAATAAACTGTATGGAGGGAACCAAAATGTGCTTTCTAGTTTTGTATTTTGTTTTGACTTAGATCACACCTTTTGTTTTTTGAAAGCAGGCTCCATATCCAATGTGGAGCTCAGTGTGGGGTCTGAACCCACCACTCTGAAGTCAAGACCTGAGCTGAAACCAGGACTCAGATGGCTAACCAACTGAGCCACCAGGTGACCCTAAATTGTATCTTATAAGATGTGCTTCCTAATTCCTTGTTTATTAGGGAAAATAAAGTTAAGTAAAATGAGGAAGCTTAATAAAATATTGTTACACATTTAAAAACTGAAATTTTTGAGAGATTAAAGGACAATATAAATTGGAGAAAATGTTTTTAAATGATAATTATAATTACTTTTAATTTATAATATATTAAAAACCAAAATAGCCTATAATCCTAAATTTGTTAATTCTGTTAAAAAATAGTAGAAGTTATGGGGCGCCTGGGTGATTCCGTCATTAAGCGTCTGTCTTCAGCTCAGGTCATGATCCCGGAGTCCCAGGATCGAGCCCCACATCAGGCTCCCTGCTCAGTGGGAAGCCTGCTTCTCCCTCTCTCTCTCCTCCTGCTTGTGTTCTTTCTCTAGCTGTGTTTCTCTCTGTCAAATAAATAAATAAAATCTTTTAAAAATTATTAGAAGTTATATAAATCACTGTATAAATGTGAGCAACATGGAAACTAAAATAAATAAAATGTCTTTCATCCAATTTCTTTAATTTTTACTTCCATTTGCTAAGAGTAATTAATATTAAAATTTTTGCTATCCTTCCTGAGAGCAAATACGTATTTCCACATGTATTTATATTTACTCTTTGCTTTCATAACATTAATGTAATGTAGTCCCTGGTCCAAATCAACACGTATTCTTTTTTATTCTTTTTATTATCAGCACAATACCCCAAGTTTTGATTATGTATAACCACTCTGCCCATGTCCATTATTTCTGTCCTCTCACTAGTATCAGCTCCCTCAAATCTGTTATCCATACTACAGCTGAAGTGAAATTAAAAACAATTCATGATTTAAAAAAAAATTAGACTACCATATAAAGTTCTGCAATGACTCTTTATGAGTCCACATTATATCTGACACAGAATAAACATTCTGCTAAATATTTGATGAATAAAAAGAAGGAAGGCATTACATTCAAGGAAGTAAAAAAGAAAGAAATGAAAAAAAGGAAAAATTTTAACCTGTTGCTTCCCCTCATTTTTATTTAAAAAAGTCTTGAAATGAGTGTACTTACATGCATTTAAGCTTAATTTTGCAAAGATTTCTTTATAAGACTATACGGTATCTTTGCAAGATACATGGTAAAGGAATCTGTACTATTTTGAATTTGCCTATACTAGTCAAAAGTCTGCCCTAATACATGAAACCAATTTTGACTCCCCCCAACAGCGTGTTAATGACTGTTGTCCTATATCCTGATCAATACGATACTTCATAGTCTAAAACTTTTTGCTAATATGGGAGGTTATCGTATTTCTTTTTCTTTTTTATGATTTTATGTGTCTATTTGACACAGAGAGTGAGTGCACAAGCAGGCAGGGTGGCAGGCAGAGAGAGAGGGAGAAGCAAGTTCTCTGCTGAGCAGGGAACCCGATGTGGGGCTTGATCCCAGGACCCTGGGATCATGACCTGAGCAGAAGGCAAACGTTTAATGACTGAGCCACTCAGGTGCCCCTGGTTATCTAATTTCTTAACAGAATGAGATTGAGCATCTTTTCATATGCTTATTCAGCACCTATTTTTTTTTTCCAAAATGGCCTCAAATCCACGCACCACAAATAGCTGTTTTCTTATATTCTCAATTATGCATATTTTTTTCCATGGTACCTATATGATTTTTTTTTTAAATATCCAGCAGATTAAGTAGTGCACTTCATTTGTTGATGTGATGGGAAATATGCATGTGTGTAACTCTAAACTGCTTCAATCATTTAGTGTGTGGCAGTATTGAGATAAATACAGATTTGATAACAGTATGAGGTGATTTGTTTCACCTGGAAACAGGAGCTGGAGAATATACAGCCACTTCCAGCTGTTCTGCCTGCAGGTGAGTAGGCGTCTCAGTGGTGGATGATGGATGAAACCCTTAACCGGCTCTGGCAGAGCAAGACTCAGCATGTGATGATGATTCAGGAACACTGGCCTCATATATAAGCAAATTACTGCTTTTATTCTTATAAGTTTTAACAAAATGATGAATAATACCTTATAAAATTTATATTGTTGCACTGTAATTTTACCTATATATCTCAGTTTTCCAAAGATAAATTAATTTTTGATATGTGAAAAATGCTACTTTCTAATATTAATGAAAGAGGCAACAAAAATTATTTGCTGTTAATATTTATTTTTCATATTTATAAAGTCTATGTTTCTGTACATTGAAGTAAATATTCCAGGGGTACCTGGGGTGCTCAGTTAAGTGTCTGCCTTCGGCTTAGGTCGTGACTGCAGGGTCCTGGGATCAAGCCCCGAGTGGGGCTCCCTGCTCAGCGGGGAGCCTGCTACTCCCTCTCCTCCTGCCTCTCCCCGCTGCTTGTGCTCTCTCTCTCTCTCAAATAAATAAAATCTTTTTTTTTCAAAGAAATATATATTACAATGCAAAATAGCTCTTCGGGTAATTTTTTTCTGGTGTTTAATGGAACTGGAGATAATAGTACTGGTTATGTAGAATTGTACAAATGTATTTTAATGAAAAAGAGATAATACCTAAGTATTGTGAAGAGCTAACACCTGTCTTCACCCCCAAAAGATTATGATATGAATTAGTAACTCTTACAAAATTTTGCTTACATGAATTATATATATATATATGCTGAGATTTAATGAAGACTCACATTCAGTGCTGTGAGAAGAAAGAAAAAAGAAAAAAGAAGCTGACAGGAACAAATGTAATTACCTACTTGATTGACTTTTTTATCTATAATAATTTCTATAAATTTGGTCTTCTATAATCTATTCTTAAGTTACAAGTAGAAATATACTCATTTTCTGTCACTGAAGCCTGATTGTGTGTACAAAATCACTATCTTTTTATTTATAAAAATAATGGGATTTTTTTTATATTTTAAAGGCACACTTGTATTACTGATATTTGTATTAAGAGCAAGAAAACCAATTTTTAAATTGTTATTTTTTTGTTTTGTGACATAAATTGAAGGGACTGATTTAGTTTTTAATATGGAATACAAATTAAAAGGACATTCCTCTTGGTAATTGAAATTACTTGCAAGTTTAATTGACTTGTCTTTAATTATGATTCATTTTAATTTCATTAGACTTAAATTATTCTAGATTTACCCTTGTTAAGCATGTTCCACTGTGACTACTCCATAGTTTACAGCACTCATCCAATCTCAGCTTCAGAAATGAACACATTTTTGAAGAAATTTATGTTCATAAAAATATGTAAACGTAGGAGTGTATTTTCATTCGTGCTAAAAGTCACATATTTTCAAATTGGGCCAAAAAAGGTATAATATTTCCTTAAAGAAAGCCATTTATCAGGCTGACATTTAACAGAAATTTAGCCAAGCATCTATACATAACAAAAAACAAAATAGAAAATGTTGAGTGCTGTAGGACCATTTGTTTTGGTTGCTACCCAAAATAAAAACAAACAAACAAAAAATCCCTTCTTAAAATAAGATTCATGTATATTTCTTAAGAGGAAATCATAATTTCCCTGCTATAAATTCAGAAAAAAATAGATGAGAGATTAATGTACTTTGGAGATGAGGCTATAATAACCTGTAAAAGGTGCTGCTTAATGTAATCTGATTTTTGTCACGTTGGGAAAATGACTGTTAGCTCAGCATGAACATCAGAAGAACAGCTGTAAGCTTCTGCAGGGTATTTGCATTCCCTTCCCATAATCTTCTGAGTGATCTTCAAAGAGGTTTCCAAGCCGAGTTCAAAATTTAAACTGTGAAATTCTCCCTGTAATCCAGATTAGAGGTTGAATCTGCATGCTAAATCCCAGGTAGGAGGTAATCACAGAGCTGGAAGTCGCTTAAGGATCAGATGGCAGTTGTTGCTTTAAGAAGCTTTCCAAGACCGTCTACAGGGAAGAATGAAAAGATGCCTTCGTGTTCTTTATTTTACAGATTCTAGATATTTTTAAATTGTTACTGCGACTGTCTTTTTCATGAGTTACTGTCCTGGTAATTTTATACTTGATATTATCCTTGAGCCAAATATTGAATGAGTTCTGCATCCGTTACCATGCTTGAAAATGCAAGTCATACACAAATTACACTGATTTGAACAGTAAAGACACCTCTTAATTCATAAATAGTATTCTGGAAGTAGGCCTGGTTTTAGGATGAGTTCATTCTTGAGTTCAAGTATAAACAGTTCTGGATTTTTTTCTGGCCTTTTGATTTTTTCCCAGCAGTGCTGGTTTTATCCTAAGGCTGAATGACCTTATTAGGGTTATTGTTGCCAGTGACATTTGGGGCTGGGCTTCATTTTTGGTCTAGTGAGAGAAAGTGCGTGGCTTCCCATCGATATCTCAGAGGAAAAGTCTTTCCAGAGATCTGCAGGAAACTTTCCCTCCTATCTCTTTGGTCTGAATTGGAACACATTTTCAGACCTATGAACACGTTTCAGAATCAATGACAGGTGTGCGGGAGGGGGGGATACATTTATCCTTAGATCAGTCAAGTTCATCTCTTGAGACGATAGTAGTTATTCAAACACCGTACCAGTGACCCCGTGGGTGGTATGCAGATGGATACAGAGAAGGCGATCTCAACATGCACTGCTGCCTGGCCCTTTCAGCCCCCTGACATCCATTCCTACAGCACAACTTTAAGAATGTTATTTTTTTACACAAATCTCATCCATCCATTTTTGGGTCATGGTAAAAGCCCTTTGGCTTTTATTTAGTTGAATTTTATTTTGCTTTTTAACCAGAAGGGGTTGAATTCCAGCCCCATGCCTTTATTGACATTGCATTTCACTTAAGAATGTTTTCAACTTTGTCTTAAAAAGTTCCCCCATATAGTCTATGCATTTTAACACATACAAACTTTTAGCTGACGTAATGCACACCATCACTGATCATTTGGCACTCTGAGCTTCTTATTATGAATCTAGAAAAACTAGAAAATGGACTCAGTTAAATTCCTTTTAAATGCTAAAGATCAAGTTATTTTTAATTTTATTCTAAGAACTCAAACCCTGAACTTGAATTTCTGCTAAGAAAAAGAAAACATGCTTTATCAACACAATACGCATGCATTTCACTATAAATCTATCACAAATATATTCACATATGTAGCACTCTGTATAGCTTTTAAAAACCACAATAGTATTGCAATCATTCCACCCATTTTGATAATCAGCTAATTTCAATTAATCAGACTTTTCAGGGATTCCATTGATAAGTGTACACATAATGACCTCATTGTGGCTTTAGAAACAGTCGGTACTTAAGGAGAGCAAACTCTTTCAGAATTTAATTTTTAGAATGAGGACAGGTCAGTCTTCACTTAGGATATTAAACAAACAAACAAACAAAAAGCCAACCTTCAAAACCTCAAACAACTTTTCAAACATCAATGGCTAGGGTATTTTTGTGGTGCATAGCTGGTGCATAACCATTCTGTGTCCACATCTGAAAATTCATCTGTTAATTTCAGGCAAGCTATTGACTGGTTTATTTAAGAATAAGCATAATCAAGAATGAATCTTTGTCCTAAGTGTAACTGCACACAGATAGAAAGCACTCAAGTGCAGTTACTATTTTCCTTAACAAAACAGGCAAAACACAGATAAATTTTTTAAGGGTCACTTCTTATGAAAGTTTAGTCTTTTATTTTCAGGCAAATCATGTCATGTTGGAATGATGTAGATTTAAACCTGCTTATGGTGGAAACCTGTATTTTGACACTAACTGGTGTTAAGTCTAATACTTAAATTATATTCGCAGTGTTATTTTTCACATGCCTCTTGTTGTGGGTTCTTTCTCTTCTTTTTAAAAACAAATTAGTCATAAGTTATAATTATGTTTCTTAGTGTAATTAACATAAGTTTGGTGTGTGGAAGAATCTGAGAGGGATGCCAGAAAAGTGCCTTCAAAATTAAATGTGGCAAAATACCAGAGAGACAAGATCTCAGGGTGATTTCTCTAGTACTCCTCCCTCCCCTTCAACTCAAAAATGCCCAATGGTGTTTGGATTATTAGAACGTTGTTAGTTCACACCTCAGGAAACTATTTTCCAAATCTAAATTTGAGATTCCTATACCACTCAAATCAATCGTTAACATTTTGATCTGCAGAAATGTAGCTTCAAAAGTTAAGGAGTAAGGTCCTTTCCTTCTTAGATAACAGTCTTCTCTCTCTCTGTCTCTGTCTCTCTCTCTCTCTTCTAAGATTGTATGTAGTTATTTGACACAGAGAGATAGCATGAGGGGTGTGGGAGAGGGAGAAGTAGGCTGCCCACTGAGCAGGGTGCCTGATAACAGTCTTCTTAATGATTATGTGTCTGCGTTCAAGAGTTCAAGTTTATTGGGGATTCAGAATGAACTTGCCATTCTATCACCTTTACTGTTTAAAGGATTTTTAAGCAAATAATAGTTGACATTGGGGAATTTTCTGATGTATATTTATATTTATATATATATATTTAAATATATTTAAATATATTGATATATCTGAAATATATAAGTATATTTCAGAAAATTTATATATATTACATATATATGTATACACCCATATTTCAGAAAATTCCTTTCTGTGTATATATTTCTTTCTGTGTGTGTGTGTGTATATATAAAATAAATCTTTTTTCAGTGCATTAAAGCCCTCCATGACTGGGCCTGCTATTGCCTCCTGACTCCATCTCCTGCCACCACCTCCTAACTTTGCTGGAGTAGCCCTGCTCACCTGCCTCTTCCCCCAAACGCTGCAGGCACATCAGCCTCAGAGCAGAGATCCACACTCTACACCCCCTCACCTCTTTAGGTATAAAAATAGTTGTTTCTTTTTTTAAGATTTTATTTATTTGACAGAGAGAAGCACGGCCAGAGAGGGAACACAAGCAGGGGGAGTGAGAGAGGGAGAAGCAGGATTCCCGCCGAGCAGGGAGCCCGATGTGGGACTCGATCCTGGGTCTCCGGGATCATGACCTGAGCCGAAGGCAGTTGCTTAACCAACTGAGCCACCCAGGCACTGCCAAAAAGAAATAGTTGTTTCAAACTTAGCTCTTAGACCATTAAGGTAAATAGACACAAAATTACTTTGCAATTTAAATCTGGTTTGCTTAGCACTCAAGGTTAATTGTGGATCAACCAGGCTTTTATATTCCTTCATTCACTGTATTATTATTTACTGAACAGCCATTGTATACTGTACATTGATTTAAGTTTTGGGGAAAAATGGTGCATAAACATGAAAATCTCTGCACTCACAGAGTTTCAATCTGGTGGTAGTGGTGGGGAGTAGGTACACATTTAAAAGAAATACTGATACAAGAGCAAAGAGGAAAAATAAAGCAAGAAGGGAGATACAAAGTGTGTGTTCACATGCTTGAGCACGTGTGTGTGTGTGCATATGTGTGTGTGAGAGGTGTTGCAACTTAGATATGGCAGTCAGAGAAGACCTTGCTAACAATGTGCCTTTTGAATAAATACCTGGAGAAGTGAGGGAATGAGGGTGTGTGTGTATATAAAAACACACAGATATTTTCTCATTTTGTTAAATTATTTATTCACTCATTAATTCTCAATTTACTCTTCATTTACTCATATTTCATTCATGTTTGTATATGCATGGCCTTAGAAATAAGTTTGGGCTGACATATTTAGTAATGTTAACAAAATATAATTATTGCTTATTTTCTTATTTTTACTCATTTGTATTTTCTACATTTTCTTAAAAATGAAAACAATATATGCAAAGATTCACATAAAAACCTAGTGAACACATATCCCATGTGCCTGAATCCTCCATTGATCTAGAGCTACAAAAAGAACACCAAGGCTGAAGGCCAAGATAGATATGAGTGGTAGACTATTTACAATGGTGGATCTAGTAATTAATATTTATTTGTACTGACTGCTTTGGTTTGGTCCAGATAGCATATGAGTATATGTACTCTACACAGAAAAGAAACTAACAGATGAAGAGAGAACAAAAAAGGCAGAATTTCTTTTCACAAATTTGTCTTGGCCATCTTATAAGTAACACATGCAGGTTACCTGGTCAGTAACCACGGTTTTTACATTAGAGCCTCTTGATACTTAGTCTTTCATTTATTTTCTCCCAAACTTCACATATTATTTAAAAACGGCTCTAAAACTATAAAACACTGGTGAAAGAAATTAAAGGTGACACAAACAAATGGAAAAATAGTCCATGCTCATGGATTGGAAGAATTGATATCATTAAAATGTCCATATTACCCACAGCAATCTATAGATTTCAATGTAATCTCTACCAAAATGCCAGCAGCATTTTTCATAGAACTAGAACAAATGATACTGTGTATGGAACCACAGAAGACCCTCAATAGTCAAAACAGTCCTGAAAAAGAACAAGGCTAGAGGTATCACAATACCAGATTCAAGATATACTACACATCTGTAGTAACCAAAAAAGTATGGCACTGGCACCCAAAGAGACACATAGACAAATGTAAAGGGAATAGAGACCCCAGGAATAAGCCCACAGTTACATGGTCAAATAACCTTTGACAAAGGAGGCAAGAATATACGATGGAGAGAAGACATTTATTCTCTTCAATAAATGGTAGTGGGAAAAATGGGCAGCTACATGCAAAAGGATAAAACTGGACCACTTTCTAACACCATATCTAAAAATAAACTCAAAGTGGAATAAAGACTTAAATGTGGGACACCAAACTATAAAACTTCTAGGAAGGAAGGAAACATAGACAGTAATTTCTTTGACATTGCCCTTAGTAACATTTTTCTAGATATGTCTCCTGAGGCAAGGGAAACAAAAGCAAAAGTAAACTATTGAGACTACATCAAAATAAAAAGCTTTTGTACAGCAAAGAAATCACTAACAAAACAAAAAGACAGCCTACTGAATGGGAGAAGATATTGTCAAATGATATATCTGATTGGGGTTTAATATCCCATATATACGAAACACACAACACAACACCAAAAAACCAAACAACTTAATTAAAAAAATGGGCAGAGGACCTCCTTTTGTAAAGAAGACATAGAGATGACCAACAGAAACATGAAAAGATGCTCAATATCACTAATATCAAGGCAATGCATATCAAGATCACAATCGGGTACAGCACCTTATACCTGTCAGAATGGCCAAAATCAAAATGACAAGAAATAACAAGTGTTGGCAATTAGGAGGAAAAGGAACCTTCATGAAGTATTGCTGGGAATGTAAGTTGGTACAGCCACTGTGGAAAACAGTATTGAGATTCCTCAAAAAATTAAAAATTGAAATACCATATGATCCAATAATTGCACGACTGGATATTTACCCAAAGAAAGCAAAAACACTAATTTGAAAAGATTTATGCACTCCCTGTTTATTGCAGCATTATTTACAATAGCCAAGATATGGAAGCAACCTAAGTGTGCATCAATAGACAAATGGATAAGGAAAATGTGATATATACACACACACACACATACACACAGACACACAGCCACAAAAGATGAGACAATGACATTTGAGACCACATGGATGCACCTAGAGGGTATTATGCTAGGTGAAATAAGTCAGACTGAGAAAGACACATATTATATAATTCTACTCGTAAGTAGAATCTTAAAAAGTGAAAAAACAAATGAAAAAGAATACAGAGAACAAACTGATGGTTGCCAGAGGGGAGAGAATGGGGGGATAGACAAAATGGGTGAAGGGGAGGCAGAGATACAGAATTCCTGTTATGGAATGAAGCCACAGGAATATAAGGCACAGCATTAGGAATACAGTCAATGATAGAGCAACAGTGATGCAATGGGACACACAGTAACTACATTTGTGGTGAACATAGGGTAATGTATAAACTTGTCAAATCACTAAGTTGTACACCTGAAACTAATGTAACATTGTGTATCAACTATATTCAAATTAAAAAGAAAAACCCTCACACACAAAGACATACAATAGCAGAGACAAGCAGGGATTGGTACATATAAATCTTTGGGTCACAGTAAACTCTGGAATGCAGGGAAGGTGATGGAAGCAGGTGAGGCATGCAAAAGTTTTCAACTCTACTTGTAATGATTCTTTTTCTTTATTAAAAAAAAGAAATATTGGGCACCCGGGTGGCTCAGTTGGTTGGGCGACTGTTTTCGGCTCAGGTCATGATCCTGGAGACCCGGGATCGAGCCCCACATCAGGCTTCCTGCTCGGCGGGAAGCCTGCTTCTCCCTCTCTCGGTCCCTCTGCTTGTTTTCCCTCTCAGCTGTGTTTCTCTCTGTGAAATAGATAAATAAAATCTTAAAAAAATTTTTTTAAAAGAAATATCTAGAGAAAAATATAATCCCTCAAATTTTGTATTCATAAAACTGTGAATTATTCTGTTTTTGAGGGGGAGGGGCAATCTTTCTAAATAAGCAGGCATCCCTTACCATTTATAACAACACAGACAAACCTTATACAAGAACCTTTCAAAAAACAAAATGACAATGTTTTCATTGGTGTGTTGGACTTGGCAATGAGCAATTGTGGATGAGTAGTCTTCCTTCCAATTCAAGTAGCTATGTTCTTGATTATAGCAGGAAAACCTAGTTCCCAGGTTTCTGTTTCTACATATGTTCAGACATCTGAACAATGGTAACTCTAATCAGAAGGATATTGGAAAATGTAAAACAGAATGGTAACTTACTTAAAAACATCCACAGACCTGGGAAGGAAACAATAAAATGACAACAAGAACAATAACAACACAGCTGAGTTTGGGGTTCAGTGACATTATTTAAAGGTAAAAGTGAACACACACACACAGACCTGTTTTTTTGTTTTCTGTTTTTGCGATTTTTTTTTGGGGGGGTGCTCAAGATAAAAAGGTAAAGTGATACCTAACAATTATTATCATTAGTGATTCTTATTTTATTGTCAGTCATTTATTTTGGTTTTTGTGGGGGTTTTTTGTTTTGTTTTAAAGATTTTATTTATTTATTTGAGAAAGAGACAGACAGTGATAGTGACAGAGAGCACAAGTGGAGAGTAGAAGGAGAAGCAGGCACCCCGCTGAGCAGGGAAGAGATGTGGGGCTCAGTCCCAGAACCCTGGGATCATGACCTGAGCTGAAGGCAGACGTTAACCGACTGAGCCACCCAAGCGCCCCTCATATTGGTTTTCAAATCCTTGTTTCCTCCATTCAACAGTTTGATAAATATTCAATGGCAATATATTGTAACTAGTGAACTTGATGCTAACTAAAGTTCTAAAGTACAAAAGGAAAAAAGAAAACTCAGAACCTATTATCATCAAGTATTTACTGAGCACCTACAATGCAAGGCCCAGGAGGTAGAGATCTTTCACATGATAAAAGGTACACATCCTAGGAACATTTTAAAAAATGGTTTGGCTCATTCCTCTTCATTGACCATGATATTTATATTTATGTCTTTATTATTAGAAGGATCTTTTGGCCTAGATTCATGATTGTTGTACTATATAAAATGGTATATTTTTCCTCCAGAGGTGTTTAGGATGAATTAGCAGTTAGGGTTTCCACTTAGCTTATATAATTAAGTGGAACTAACAGATGACGTAGATAATCTGTTTTCTCCTGAAAGACCTTGCAAGAGCTAAACTTGCTAAGGTTCATTTTATGCTCTTCAAATTTTGCTCATTCAGAGATTAATTTTGAGGTTTTAAGTCTAGAGTGTTTTCTGTAAAATGGCTGATGTAAGTAGCTCCACATCCAAACGGGGACTCTGTGCATTGTTTTCCATTTTTTACACAAAAAGAAGATGTTCATATAAGAGTGTCTGTTTACATTTTTCTTAATTTCTAGGTTTCTGTTCTTATTTAAAAGATTAAAAGATCCCACATCTGATAAACATTAACTTCTACAAAGTCTAGATGGATTTCCTTTTTTTAACATTTGTGACACTAATGAATACATTAAAGACACTACGAATCTATATCCTAGCCTTTGTGGCATAATTCATATTTTCTTTTTCCTTCTTAGATATTCTTATTCCTTCTCTTATTATGAGAAATTGGATTCCCACTGGTCTGTGAGAATCCACCTTAGTTAAAATAATTTACTGTTAGGAAAAAATAATTTACTGTTAGATAGCTATATCTTGTTTATTTACTTTTTTGGCGCTGAAGGTTATATTTATCATTGAATCCTTATTATGAAGAAATGAGTCTTAAATTTACTCTTCAATTACTTGATTTGCTTTGAGTTATAGTCCTTTTCTTCATAATCAACTGGTAGAATCCGACTTTCTTCTGGCTTTCATCTTCCTATATTTTGGATTAGAATTCTGATGCCAGCCCAGGATTCTCTTTCTCTCCTCACCCCGTACCATTTCCTTTTCTCTTGAAGGTAATTTTTCTACATACCTGGAAACTTGTCAGATTTCTTTTTCTTAAGTTCAGAACCTTTCTCCCTAGGTTTCATCATCTGTGCAGTATGGAACTCAGTGAAACTTGTAAATGTGCAGAACTGAGTTCCTCAGATCAAATACCTCTCCTTCTACTAATTGTCTAATTGTTTCTTCTCCACTATGTATTCATTCTGCTTCTTCTGGAATTCCTATTCCATTAGTCCTCTTGGATCCCTATTCCACATTTCTTATATTTCCTTTTCTTCAGTCATATTTCAATCTATTCATACTGTGTCCTGCGCTTTGTGGTACTTATTGGATTTTCCATTCCACTAATTTAGATGCCAGCGGCAACTGCTCTTTCAACTGATCTGTTGATTTGTTTAGGAAATCATTTATTCTCACTATTATTTCTTTAATCTATAGAAAGATTCCTTACTTTCCTACACTTAAAGCAATTTATTTTTTTCCATTATTTTCCATTTCTACTTGTCTCTCCCAGTTACTTCATTTTTGTGTGTCTGTTCTTTTTTACTTTTTTTTTCCTTTTTCAAACTGTCTCAGTGATTAAGTTATGGTATTGCAGCTAAAAAACTACCCTTCTCTTCTCAGTATTGTGATGCAGGGACTGTGACTCAACTGTATAGTGGCTCTTGAGTGGGGGAGGAATGAACAAGAGTGGAGAGGAGAACACGAGAGGGAGGGAGAAGGAGAGAGAGGAAGGGACTGGTGATTTTCGTTTACCTCCTGTGGGCTTCCTGCTGCTTTCTGAGTTTCTTTACCCTGCCAATGCTTCTTCAGCCCTTAGCGGCTGTGTTCACCCACAGAAGCAGCTGGATCTCATCTGTAGTCTTCCAACTCTGACAAGCCCAGCCTTATCACCATGCCTCAGATACACTAGCACCAAACAGCTGAAAATCCCTCCTCAGAAGTCTGGGTCCCAGCCCCATGGGACTTCTCCAGCTCGAAAACGCCATTACTATTGAAGCAGAGGGCTGAATTGAAGCTCTGTGGGGCCTCTCTTTCGAGTGTTCGGATTTCTCAGTTCCTTCCTGTGTTCCCTCAGCCTTCAAGGTAATCCCTGCTTCTGTAGTTGCTACTTCATGATGCCTCAGAGTTCTCCTTTTTTGTTTCAGTTACCTAATTCACGTTGATTTTCTACATCATTAACCACTCTTTCTTTCACATTTCTGTTAAGATAATTGATCTGATTGCTGTCTAAAGACCAAGTGATCTGTTTGTTGCCATTCCTTAAATGGATGGGTTGGGTTTTTTTTCCAACAGAGTATGAGAACTGGTTATTGGAATACTTTAATGGCGCAAGCCCCACAGGTAGCTGAAAGAAATGTCATGGGCTGTAAGTGTATGGACAGGAAGCTTGCCAGTGTTACTATTAGGTTACTTAGAAGGATCTCTGTTTCCCAGGCTCCTAACACAGTCTCAGCATAAAGAGCAGGAAAACTTGGATCTCCCCAGGGTGTGCTTCTTTCTGCTATCTGTTGAGAATCCTTCTCAAGCTAGTCTACAAAGTCTCAACCATCCATAAAGGCAAAAGCACCATATTGCTCGTTAGTTATCATCTAGAGAACTTTCTCCAATTCAGAACCTCATATTTCTCAACCGCATATAGGCCCAAACAGCAATTTGACTCTGGGGTTACAAAGAAATTGGGAGTACAGGGAAAGGGATTTGGATTCAGGTGGCCATGTTTCCTAACTCTCCCTCAAAGACTTTTCTGTGTTTGTTTTTTCAAGAAACTATCTGTGGTGTCATGTGATATTTTAAAATTTTTATTTTTAATATCAACAGTTTATATGTCACATTTGTAGTTGGGAACTAAAGTTTCAATAATGTACAAAAATAGGGGTGCCTGAGTTTCTCAGTTGTTAAACGTCTGCCTTTGGCTCATGTCATGATCACAGGGTGCTGGGATCAAGGCCCGCATCAGGCTCCCTGCTCAGCGGGCAGCCTGCTTCTCCCTCTCCACTCCCCTCCTGGTTGTGTTCCCTCTCTCACTATCTCTCTGTCAAATAAATAAATAAATCTTTTTTAAAAAAGTACAAAAACAATTAGAATGAGCAATCTGGATTGCAGATAATTTTTTTTTCTCTTTTTTTAAGATTTATTTATTTTAGAAAGAGAGAACAAGAGAGAGTGGAGGGGAAGGGCAGCAGAGGAAGAGAAGCTTCAAGCAGACTCCCCACGGAGCACAGAGTCTGATTCGGGGCTTCATCTCATGACCCAGGAGATCATGCTTTTAACTGAAACCAAAAGGAGTCACTCAACTGACTAAGCCACCCAAGTATCCCAGTGATTTTCTCTTTGTTTCTAAATACTCTTTCCTTCCCCCAGAGTTAGGCAAAGAAGTACAGTAATCCCCTATTATCCATTGTTTTATTTTCCCTGGTCTCAGTTATCAGTAATCTGTGACCTAACCTAGTCTTGAATGCAGATGGCCCTCCTTCTCACATATCACCAGAAGGTCAAGATTAGCCTAAAGCTATATCACATTGCCTCTGCCATTCACCTCACTTCATTTCATCATGTAGGCATTTCATAATCTTTCATCATCACAAGAAGAGTGAGTATAGTATAATAAGATCTTTTGAGAGAGAGAGACCTCGTTTACATAACTTTTATTACAGTCTAGCTGTGCTTTTCCTATTGTAGTATCAGTTCTTATTGTTAATCTTTCATTATGCCTACTTTTTAAATAGTACTTTTTTCATGGATACATATACATAAGAAAAAAGTATATATAGGGCATAGAATTATTCATGGGCTTCAGGCATCCAGGGGATCTTGAAACATATGCCCTTTGGATAAGGAAAAATTACTGTACTTGGGAAACTGGAGGAAGAGCAATAGACGAGATAAAAGCCTTTAAGGTCAAAATAAGCTACTTTCCTAAATGTCATTTTTGGCCTTGATATCTATCATTGAATATAGATTACTTTGCAATCTTGGTCACTTTTAAGGCATATATTTTCTTTTCCTTTTTTTTTTTTTTAAATTATTTATTTATTTGACAGAGAGATAGATCACAAGTAGGCAGAGAGGCAGGCAGAGAGAGCAGAGGAAACAGGCTTCCTGGTGAGCAGAGAGCCCGATGCGGGCCTCGATCCTAGAACCCTGAGATCATGACCTGAGCTGAAGGCAGAGGCTTTAACCCACTGAGCCACCCAGGCACCCAAGGCATATATTTTCTTTCTTTCTTTTTTTTAATATTTTATTTATTTGACAGACAGAAACACAGCCAGAGAGGGAACACAAGCAGGGGGAGTGAGAGAGGGAGAAGCAGGCTTCCTGCCGAGCAGAGAGCCCAATGTGGGGCTCGATCTCGGATCTCCGGGATCATGACCTGAGCAAAGGCAGTCGCTTAACCAACTGAGTCACCCACATGCCCCATAAGCATATATTTTCTTAACACAATATAGTTAAATTTTATCTTGAGGACAGAGACCAAATTTAACAAATATTTATGTCCTAAGTATAATAAATTGGTGAATTAAATACTTGCTGTTTTTTATGTATCAACCCCCCTAAATTTCTATAACTTAATCTGCATAATAGTTCTTTGTAGTAATTGATAATATTCTCTTTTTCTGAATTTGGAAACTGATGCTTACAAAGGTAAGTAGAAATTAACCAAAGTTATTTTGCTAATGAATGGTAGGTCCAGATTTCACAATCGAAAGCTGTGCTTTTCATCCCTACCAAGTTGCCCACCTTTCATATTATTCTGTTCTCATTTCTAAAAACATTTTTAAATATTATGAAATTTGATTGATATTTAAGACTATCAATTGGAACATTAATGGGTATTGTCATAAGGAGCATAGGTATATCCTTATTAATACAACAGTGATCTTTTTCAGTATAGACAGAATTTTATATTTTAAAATTACAATATTCACTAATATTTATCTGGTGTGTGCTATTTCAGTTATTGTTCAAAGTAATTCTGTTAATCATAACAATCAAATAAAAAGCTATGATTACTATGATCTTAATTTTTATAAATGAGCAAACTAAGGCTGAGAAAAAAAAAAAAAAAAAAGCCCAAGGTCCAAGAGCTTGTTAGTAGAGGTTTGAGAATTAACTCTGAGAAGTCTGGCTTCAGGGTACATTTTTTGTTTTGTTTTGTTTTAAAAGATTTTATTTATTTATTTGAGAGAGAGAGAGTGTGAGCACAAGTAGAGGAAGGGGCAGAGGGTGAAGTAGAACCTAATGAACCCAATGCGGGACTCAATCCCAGGATCCCTGGGATCCCCTGAGATCATGACCTAAGGGGAAAACAGGTGCTTAACTGACTGAGCCTCCCAGGCACCCGATGAGTGCATGTTTCTGTTAAGCTATATACAAATAATATCTTAATTATGTCCCTAAAATCTTGTATATTTTAATCATTTGGGTGACATGTTTCTTATATTTATGGGAGAGCAAGTTTTCAATAAAAATTTAATTCAGACATACTTCATTTTATTGTGTATATGTGCTTTTTAAAAATAAGTTGAAGGATTGTGACAACCCAGTGTTGAGCAATTCTCTTGGTACTATTTTCTCAACAGCATTTGGTTACTTCATGTCTCTATGTCACATTTTAATAATTCACATTATATTTAAAATTTTTCGTTATTATTATATTTAAATTACCACAATCAAATGTTAACAGATAAGGAATTGCTTCTAATTGATGAGCAAAGAAAGTAGTTGAGATGGAATCCACTCCTGTTGAAGATGCTCTGAAAATTGTTGAAATGACAACAAAAGATAGTCATAGGCTTTGAGAACTCTGACCCAGTTTTGGAAGAAGTTCTAGGGGCACCTGGGTGGCTCAGTGGGTTAAAGCCTCTGCCTTTGGCTCGGGTCATGATCTCAGGGTCCTGGGATCAAGGCCCACGTTGGGGGGGGGTCTCTGCTCAGCAGGGAGCCTGCTTCCTCCTCTCTCTCTGCCTGCCTCTCTGCCTACTTGTCATCTCTTTCTTTGTCACATAAATAAATAAAATCTTAAAAAAAAAGAAAGAAGTTCTACTGTGAGTAACATGCTATCAAATAGTATCATACTCTATAGAGAAGCAGTTCCTGAAGAGAAGTCAATTGATGCAGGAATCTTCATTGTTGTTTTAGTTTAAGAAACTGCCAAGGTGAGGAACAAGATGGAGGTAGAGTGGGAGACCTAAATTTTGTCGGGTCCCAGGAATTAAGCTGGATAGTTATCAAACCTACAAACTCAACAGGAGATGGAAGAGAAGAAGAGCAGCAATTCTAGGAACAGAAAAGAGACCTCTTTCTGGAAGGTAGAACATGCAGAGAAGTGAATCCTAGCTGATATAGGGGAAGGTAGACCGTGGGGCGGGGGGGGAGTTTGGAGGGCAGCTCCCGACCAGGAGTAGAGCAGTGGAGCACAAAATTGGAACTTTTAGAAGTCTGCTCCACTGAGGGATTTTGTTCCAGAGGCTAAATGTGGGGTGGCGCCCTCACTGAGACAGTGTGGTCTCAGGCCCCTTGGGGTCACAGAAAGACCGGGGTGCCTGAGCCTGACAGAGCTCCCAGGTATGACAGTGGGAAGCTGGGTGCAAAGATGGAGTGGAGGAGTGGGCTCTCCACTTGGGCATGCCATAAACCATAAATCCCGGCAGAATCAGGCCACTGCTCTTTGAGCAGGGACCCCGAAAGGTAGGAGATCTGGGAGTCCCCCCAACTGGGAAGAGTGGCACGGGAGTGCACTGCAGGAATCTGCTGGGTTTGTGGACTCCAAATAGGGACATGTGCCAGAGATAGAAATGCTTGGTCATAGACTGGGTGAGCGCAGAGCATGGCTGGAGAACAGGGAGACAGGAGTGATTGACTATTTTTCTCTAAGGGTGCACTGAGGAGGGGGCCCTGAGCTCTCGGCTCCTCCAGGCCAAAGATTGAGAGATCACCATCTTCATTCTCCTCCTCCAATGCTGTACAGAAAATGTCCAGGAAAGAAAAGTTACCAAGAGAAAAACCGAGCAGATTACTTAGCCTGGCCCCTGGCAAGGGTGGTGCAATTCATCTGCACACAAAGACTTTTGAGAATCACTGCAATGGGGCCCTCCTCCAGAAGATCAGCAAGAACATCCAGCCAAGACCAAGCTCACTGATCAATGAGAACCGTGAAACTCCAGAGCAAGAGGAATGCAGCACATAGAATTCATGTTCTTTTCCCCATGATTCTTTAGTCTTTCAAAGTTACGTTTTTAAATTTTTACTTTTTCTTATTCTATTTTGTAATTTTCCTCTTTCCTATTTTAACCTATTTTAACTATTTTATCTTACTAATGCTTTTGTAAAAATCTTTTTTAATTTTCACTGTTATAGTCATATTCTATCTCTTCATTGTATTCAACCTTGTTTTTTGTATACATCAAGTTTTTGTTTCTTTAAAATTTAGGGATACAGTTTTCTCTAACAGATCAGGATATACCTTAAATCTAGTGTATGGCTGTGTTCTAGTCTCCAGCCTGATTACATTCTCTCTTATTTTTTTTCTTTATTTTTTCAACCAACTTTCTTATCATTCTTTTCTTAGAATCTTTTTTAATTTTCATCTTCAGGTCATATTCCACCTCTTCATAGTGCTTACCTACCTTTTTATATATATATATATATATACATATATATATATATATATATATTCTTTCTTTCTTTCTTTAAAAATTTAAGGGGCAGTTTCTTCCAACAGACCAAAACATACTTGAAATCAAATGTGTGGCTCTCTTTTATTCAGCAGTATAAATATATATATATATATATATATATATATATATATATGATTTATATGATTATATCCTTCTCCCCCAAGTTTCAGGTCTCTTCTGATTTGGTTAGTGTATATTTTTCTGGAGTCATTACTATCCTTTTAGTATTTTGTTCTCTCATTCATCTATTCCTATCTTGATAAAATGACGAGGCAGAAAAACTCACCTCAAAAAGAGGGAGTACTGATGGCTAGGGACGTAATCAATACAGACATTAGTAAGATGCTAGAATTAGAGTTCAGAATTACAATTATCAAGATGCTAAATGGGCTTGAAAAAAGCATAAGAGATATTAGAGAATCCCTTTCTGAAGAAATAAAAGAACTAAAATCTAACCAAGTTGAAAACGAAAAAGCTATTAATGAGGTGCAATAAAAAAATGAAGGTTCTTACTGCTGGGATAAATGAGGCAGAATAAAGAATTAGTGATATAGAAAAACAAATGATGGAGAATAAAGAAGCTGAGAAAAAGAGAGATAACCAACTATTGGACCATGAGGGGAGAATTTGAGGGATAAGTGATATCATAAGATGAAACAATATTAGAATAATTTGTATCCCAGAAGAAGAAGAAAGAGGAGCAGAAGTTATATTAGAGCAAATTATAGCAGAGAACTTCCCTAATTTGGGGAAAGGAACAAGCATCAAAATCCAGGAGGCACAGAGAACCCCCTCAAAACAAATAAAACTAAGTCAATAGCCCATCATCTAATAGTAAAACTTAAAAGTTTCAGTAACAAAGAGAAAATCCTGAAAGCAGCTCAGGACAAGAGATTTGTAACCCACAATGGTAGAAATATTAGATTGGTAGCAAACCTAACCAGAGACCTGGCAGGCCAGAAAGGACTGGCATGATATATTCAGAGCACTAAATGAGGAAAATATGCATCCAAGAATATTATATCCAGCTAGGCTGTCATTGGAAATAAAAGGAAAGATCAAAAGCTTCCAAGACAAACAAAAACTAAAAGAATTTGCAAACACCAAACCAGCTTGACGGGAAATATTGAAAGGGGTCCTCTAAGCAAAGAGAGAGCCTAAACTTAATAGACCAGAAAGGAGGAGATGAGATACAGTCACCTTAGAGGTAATATAATGGCATTAAATTCATATCTTTCAATAGTTACCCTGAATGTAAATGGGCTAAATGCCCCAATCAAGATACACAGGGTATAAGAATGGATAAATGAACAAGACCTATTGATATGTTGTCTGCAATAAACTCATTTTAGACCCCAAAACACCTCCAGAATTAAAGTGAGGAGGTGGAAAACAATTTACCATGCTAATGGACATCAAAAGAAAGCTGGGGTGGCAATCATTTCATCAGATAAATTAGATTTTAAGCCAAAGCCTATAATAAGAGATGAGGAAGGACACTATATCATACTTAAAGGGTCTATCCAACAAGAATACCTAACAATTTTAATTATCTATGCCTCTTACATGTAAATAGCCAATTATATAAACCAATTAATAACTAAATCAAAGAAACACATCGACAATAATACAATAATAGTAGAGGACTTAAACACCCCCCTCACTGAAACAGATCATCAAAACAAAAGGTCAACAAGGAAATAAGGGCTTTAAAGGACATACTGGAGGTAGACATCACAGATATATTCAGAACATCCCATCCCAAAGCAACAGAATACACATTCTTCTCTAGTGCACATAGAACAGTCTCCAGAATAGATCACATCTTGGACCACAAATCAGGTCTCAACTGGTACTGAAAGATTGGGATCATTTTCTGCATATTGTCAGACCACAGTGCTTTGAAACCAGAACTCAATCACAAGAGGAAAGTTGGAAAGAAGCCAAATACATGGAGGCTAAAGAGCATCCCACTTAAGAATGAATGGGTCAAACCGGAAATTAAAGGAGAATTAAAAAAAATTCATGGAAACAAATGAAAATGAAAACACAATTGTTCAAAATCTTTGGGATACAGCAAAGGTGATCCTGAAAGGAAAGTATATAGCAATAGAAGAGTTTCTTAAGAAACAACAAAGGTTTCCATCTCTTCTCAGTGATGCCAGTTTCCTATTTTTCTTGTCTCCTCTTTTTTGGAATGACAGAATACTTAAGATTACAAGGCAGACAAGTTCTTTTTTTGTTTCCCCAAGTCCAACTAAAATCTGAAAATAATGATGATAATAATTTATATTTACATAACAGCTATCCATCCTCTTAAATCTTTAAATGTTAAGAGAATCAGATTTTAAAATAGTCATGCATGGTTGGTATACATCAGCTCTAATTTTATAATAGGTGAACTAATGCATACAAATAGGTTAAATGTTACACAAAGAGATGTATATATCCAAATTGTTATTTTTCAATATTTCAAAGGCTAAAAATTAATGATTCTTCTATCAAAATAATTGAGGAGAACACAGGCAGCAATCTCTTTGATCTCAGCCACAGCAACTTCTTCCTAGAAACATCGCCAAAGGTAAGGGAAGCAAGGGCAAAAATAAACTATTGGGATTTTACTTATTTATTTGACAGAGAGAAACACAGTGAGAGGAAACACAAGAAGAGGGAGTGAGAGAGGGAGAAGCAGACCTCCCAGCAAGCAGGGAGCCCGATGTGGGGCTCGATCCCAGGACTCTGGGATCATGTCCTGAGCCAAAGGCAGTTACTTAACCAACTGAGCCACCCAGGTGCCCCAGATAAAAAGCTTTTACACAGCAAAGGAAATAGTCAACAAAACCAAAAGACATCTGACAGAATGGGAAAAGATATTTGCAAATGACATATCAGATAAAGGGCTAGTATCTAAAATCTATAAAGAGCTTATCAAACTCAACACCCAAAGGACAAAGAATCCAATCAAGAAATGGGCAGAAGACATGAACAGACATTTCTGCAAAGAAGACATCCAAATGGCAAACAGATACATGAAAAAGTACTCAACATCATTCAGCATCAGGGAAATACAAATCAAAACCACAGCGAGATACCACTTCACACCAGTTTAGTTGGCTAAAATTAACAAGTCAGGAAATGACAGATGTTGGCAAGGATGTGGAGAAAGGGGAACCCTCCTACACTGTTAGTGGCAGTGCAAACTGGTGAAGCCCCTCTGGAAAACAGTGTGGAGGTTCCTCAAAAATTTGAAAACAGAGCTACCCTATGACCCAGCAATTGCACTGCTGGGTATGTACCCTAAAGATACAAATGTAGTGATCTGAAGGGGCAAGTGTACCTGAATGTTTATAGCATCAATGTTCAAAATAGCCAAACTATGGAAAGAACCTAGATGTCCATCAACAGATGAGTGGATAAAGATGTGGTATATATATACACAAGGGAATACCCTGCAGTCATCAAAAACCCCCAAATCTTGCCATTTGCAACAACGTGGTTGGGACTAAAGGGTGTTATGTTAACTGAAATAAGTCAATCAGAGAAAGACAATTATCATATGATCTCTCTGATATGAGGAATTTGGAAGGCAGAGTAGGGGTGGGAGGAAGGGACAGACAAATGAAACAAGATGGCACTGGGAAGAGAGACAACCCATAAGACCCTTAATCTCAGGAAACAAACTGAAGGTTGCTGATGCCTGGGTGATACCACTGGCGTATGTGCTATGGTGAGTGCTGTGAATTGCATAAGACTGATGATTCCCGGGCCAGCTACCCCTGAAACAAATAATAAATTATATATTAATTGGCAAAAAAAAAAAAGAAAAGAAAAAGAAAAAGAAAATGCCATGACCACTCCAACCTTCAGCCACCACCACCCTCCTCAGTCAGCAACACCGAGGCAAGATTCCACCAGCAAAGAGATTATTACTCACTGAAAGCTCAGATGATGTTTAGCATTTTTTGGCAATAAAGAATTTTTTAATTAAAGTGTACACACCAGTTTTTTAACACAAGGCCATTGCATATAACAGACTACACTATAGTGTAAATGTAACTTTTCCGTGCCCTAGGAAACCAAAAAATTCATTTGACTCTCTTTATTACAATATTCATTTTATTGTGGTAGTCTGGAACCAAACCTGCAATATCTTCAAGGCATACGTATAGTTACTAATTAGTTTGCCACTTGATTCTTTTAAAGTCAATAGGTTTTATATCTGATCTTTTCAAAGCCTGTAATTTGTCAGATGAAAGAAAACATTCTCAATATCAATACTAAATATAATTTTATTTATAACATTTCAATTAAACAAGTATATTATAACCTTAAAATGATTTTATAATTTTTTTAAAAAGATTAAGTTAATTTAAAAAATCATTTTGGGTGCATCTGATTGGCACAGTTGGTTAAGCCTCCAACTCTTGGTTTCAGCTCAGATCATGATCTCATGGTTGTGAGATCAAGCCCCATGATGGGTGTAGAGGCTGTTTGAGTCTCTCTGTCCCTCTGTTCCCCCCTTACTCTCTTTCTCTAAAATAAAAATAATTTTTATATTTCTTGTATGTTATTTTGTACATAGCTTTTGAATAATGCTTAAAAAGTCTTTTTCTGACCTAAAATGATCATTTGTTGTTGTCTTAATGTGGTTGTAATACCATTTCAACCCCCTGTTGTCAAATTATATGCATAATTTTTCACAATCTCTTAAAAATTACTTCCACAGGGGCACCTGGGTGGTCAGTCAGTTAAATGTCTGCTTTTAGTTCAGGCCATAATCTCAGGGTCCTGGGATCCAGCCACACATCAGGCTCTCTGCTCAGCGGGGAGCCCGTTTCTTCCTCTCCCTCTGCCTGCCACTCCCCTGCTTATTCTCTCTCTGTCAAATAAATAAAATCTTTAAAAAGAAATTACACTCACATTTCATAAAAGAGAGACAACCTAAAGGAGTGCTGGTAGATTAGTTCCAATATTTCATTAAAATTGAGTTATGGAAGTAAAGTCTAGGAATAAAATCTTTAAGTGTTGTTGAAATTGCAGGACAGTCACATCATCTTTGTATTTAAAGGGCAAAAAAAACCCTGAATCATGGCATACTAGGTGAATTTTCTTTATCTCTTATTTAGATTATCATTTCCTTCAAAAAAATCACATAGACAATATAATTAAGGTGAATTGTGGTGTTACAATGAAGGTCATTGCAAATTCAATTAGAGTTTGGCAGGGTTATTTAATAAAATATTCTACTAAGTTATACTGACTTTGCTGCTTAAAATGGAATAAGAAGTAGGGAAAATTTCTTGTGAAGTTGTCTTGATTAATGTCAAAAATCAATAGATTGAACATATTCTGCCTTGAAACATGAATAAAGTAGAGAGAGTCTATTTTCTCCTTCCATGATTACAACTGCTCAGTGAGGCATATAAGCTACTCATTAGAAGCAGTTTCATTAACTTCTATTTTTTTTTCTTAATTACCTAGAGAAATATTCAAATGTCATTACAATCAATCTGTCAACCTTTATTAAGTATCTACTCTCTAAGGTGTGAGAAATTCAGTATAACCTTACACGACCCTTTCCTTCCAGTAACTTCTAGGATAATAATCAAATAACAATCATAATTACCATTGTTTGGAGGTTATTAAATATAAGATATTAGATGTAATTTCTAATTTGAATTTATAATATTTCTACAAATAGATGTTATTTGTTCTGCTTTGTGGATAAAGAAGCTGAGACTAAAAATTTTCTTATCCAAATTTACACAACTAGAAACTGTCAGAGGGATGTGATGATGTACAAGTTAAGGTCTTTAACCTTGACTAAGAATTCCTATCAAGGAACTAAAAGAGGTCTATGTGCCTTCTGGTGAAATATCCCATAGTGCAGTGCTTCTTGAAATCTAACATGTTTAATCTAGGATCTTATTTGAATGAGGGTTTTTACTCAGTAGACATTAGTGAAGGCTGAGGTTCTGCCTTTCTAACATGTTCTCTAGTTATCCCATTGCTTTAGTCAGGAGATAATATGGAGTAATAAGACTTTAGGAGGTCTTGAACAAAGAAGAGCAAGATGCAGAATAAAAAGGATAAACTTAAAATTTTATGATGTTATAAATCAGTTAATCTTTACAAACTTAAGAAATAATAGCTATAATTTCTAATGGCCATATATTTATTATGAAATTAAGAAACAACAAAAAATGTATCTATAAATTAAATAGTCAAGTTTGCCTGAACTTTCGCTTCTAGTCAACATGGGGTAACAAGGATCTGATAATATCCTGAAATAACTCAAAAGCACACAAAATATAGGAAACAATAGTATTTAAGCCCTTAGACATCAGTAAAAGGGCAATGATTTCTGAGAGCTGGAAAACAAAAAGCAGGAACCCTCTGATTGTCCTAGCTTACTACCTGGAGAAAGTTTCCAGACCACCGTCCAAGAAGGAGAAATCCAGACAGAGCTTGTTGGTCTCTTGATTTGAGGACAAACAAGGATCCCTTTTACCTGAAGTTCACAGGGCAGAATACCAGACAGGACAGAATTCATGAAGACAGAACTTAGAGATCAGAAACAGAAGCTGTGGCTCACCTAGGGCTGATCCAACACCCAGGGCCCAAGCAGATCACTTTAAAATTCAGAGATATCGCTTCTAGCGCAAAGAAAGGTCTTGCCTCAGTACTGGGAGAAATTAACTTTAGAATAAATGCAGCCCTGGTCCTGCCTAACAAAGCCTAAAGCAAGACTCAAAGGGATCAGACTTTTAAAATAACTGAGTCTCAGCACAAAGCTCAAGAAATACAAAAATATTTATAAAAATGGAAAAATACCCACCTAACAAGGTAAAATTCACAATCTCTGGCATCCAGTAAAACCTACTCAGCATGCAAAGGTTCAGAGAAACACTATCTATAATGAGCTGAAAAGTCCATCAAGCTCTTCAGAAATTATACAAAGAATAGAATATGCAAGGAAATTAGAAGGTATTATTATTATATTCTATATGAGCTAGAAAAAAATTGAGCATATTAAAAAGATAAAGAGAAACTATAAAAAAGATCAGAACTTGCTTCAAACACAAAAAGCAGGCAATGACATTTAAGGAAATACAAGCCATCAAGAATGTGCAGCATTTCCACTCTCATGGTAAAAATATAATACTACAAGCTGAAGTTTTCCATAAAGCTGTTGAATTAAAGATTGAATTAAAGATATATGTGCATGCATGAGCTACTAAATATGAATGGTATAATTTTGGTAATTTCGTATATCAGTTAAATGCTTGTATATTTGCCTTTAGAATTGCCTTTGCATCACATAAAGCTAAATGGCAAAATTGATACTAATAATGTAAAAGTTTCTTTTTTATTTTCTTAAATTTATTTATTTGAGAGAGAGATTGAGAAAGAGAGAGAGAGAGATAGAGAGAGAGAGAGAGCATATGTGCAAGAGGACACAAGCAGGGCCAGGGCAGAAGGAGAAGCACACTTCCCACTGAGTGGAGAGCAGGACATGGGGCTCTATCCCACTACCCTGGGATCATGACCTGAGACAAAGGCAGAGGCTTAACGCTAAGCCACCCAGGTGCCCCACAACTTATTTTTTATTTAGAAGCCATTAAATAGCAAATGAAAAACACTATGACTAGTTAAGAGAAAGATTGTAAAAGAAAAAAAAGCGCTTTTTATTTTAGTACCTTTAAGCGAAAATTTTCTCTGCTTTTCAAACAAGGGATCTCACATTTTCATTTTGCAACAGGTCTTGCAAATTATGTGTCTTCCCTGAAGTGAAACAGTGGATGATCAGGGACAGTGGACCATAAAGAACAGTGGGAGGGAGAGATTTCAGAAGTACAGGAGAAAACCTTTGGGAATGGTACAGAGGGCGTTTATTTTAATTGCGGTAGTAATTTCAAAGGGAGATCATATAACAAAACAAAAAGTTTAAACTTTAAGGGCACATAGGTGGCTCAGTCAGTTAAGCTCTTCACTCTTGGTTTTGGCACACACAGGTCATGATCTCAGGATTGTGACAGACTGAGCTTGGTGCTGGACTCTGAGCTCAGTGACCAGTCTGCTTGAAGATTCTGCCTCTCTGTTCCTCCTACCATTCTCACTTTCTCTCTCAGATAAATGAACAAATCTTTTTTAAAAAAAATTTTACTTTAAACATGAATGGCTTATTAGAAGTCAATTTTACCTTTAAAAAGATGTTAAAAAATATTGCTATCATACATTTTAGTTTTTGAGAAAATTAAAAAAAATGAAAGCTAAAATGTCAAAGAACTTATGCAAATTAATTGCATATATTTTTGAAGCTAAAAGAAACTATATGATGTATGATTGCTGGCTATGTATCCAAGACTTCTGAACAAAATGCATATAAATATGTCATATTTTACTTTTCATATAATACATTTTAGATCATTTGACTAATGACATTTCCAACTTATCTAAAAATTATAAAATGGCATTGAATGCATCACATACAACCAACTAAATTACCCAAATTTTACCAAAAAACTTCAAACTCCATAGAAATATTTACAATAATTAAGCCCTTCGCTGATGTTGTCAAATTTGAAGTAATGATTGAATAAACATGCAAAAATATAAGACTACAGGCTGAAGTTTTCCATAAAGCTGTTGAGTTAAAGAAGACATAGATATTTGAGGTTCCCTTTCTTATCTCCATGCAACATTATAACCACTATCTCTTAAAATTCTTCTTTGGAAGAAGAAGATGGCCTGCCTCTAATTCATGGTTCCCATACTTTTACCCATAGTGATTCTTCTATTACTTTGTTTTTCCACATGTGTTCCATATGTTGAAAAGTCTGGTCTATCTAATAAGATGTCTTTATTTGATTAAACTTTGTTTCTTCATTTCTCTTTTTCAAAAACTTTTTTTCTTTACTGTCAATCTAGCCTTTTATCCTTAGGACAGGATAGTAATGTAATTGAGTCAATGTAATTCCAGCAAATAAATAAAACAATATAAAAAGATTACTACTTTATTAAATTTTCAAGACTGTTGGCAAATATTTTAGGAAATACTGAAGATGATTTAGCCAGAATCCTTTTCTTCTATGGATTGTATTTTTTTTTTAAGATTATCTATTTTGAAAGAGAGAGGAGAGAGAGACTAATATTGCAAGTGGAGGAGGGGCAGAGACAGAGGGAGAGAGAATCTGGAGCAGATTCCCCACTGAGAGCAAAGCCCAATACAGGGCTAGATTTCACAACCCTGAGATCATGACCTGAGCCAAGACCAAGAGTTGGTCCCTCAACCAGTTGAGCCACCTAGCTATCCCCAGATCATATAGATTGTCTAGAAGAATCAGTCTATCAGCTCCTGCTGCTTTTATAAAAATCATGGGCATTATAAAAAAATATTGAGAGAATACAAGGTTGAACAAGGGGGAAAGGAGAACTGGAGATAATTTTTCTTCTGGAAAAAATACTTGACTGGTGACAAATGGAAACCAAAAGATTTCTTGGTACCAATGACCATAAAAATTCCCTTATTAATCATGAAACAAAGACTTGATTCAGGGAAAGGACAGAACAAATAGATGACAGTCCATGTCCCATTCAGGTTATTCCCTAAAAAACCTGCTGTCTTTTTTTTTTTTTTTTAAACCGGCTGTCTTTTAGGCTGTGAGAATGGAGAATGGAGCTGTTTAGGAATTGGGTTAGTATCTAAAATAAAAGAATAATTTTGTTTTGCTTACAGGGTGTAAGAAATTTATAGAAAAGAAGAAAGCTAGAAATCCTTTTATATACCACAAAAGTAACTTTACTCTGATTTTTATCAGTTGTTAAATGGCTGTTGAAGAAAAACCAGCACCTGTGAGATATTTTAAACTTACATGTATAGGCTCACACTTCTTTTTCTGTCATCTATCAATCAATCAATCTACCTACCTACTTTTCTACCTACCTATCTACTTACTTATCTACCTATTTAAATTAGGTTAGCATTTTATTTTTCAGTCCTCTTAAAGTTCTGCTTGTTTTTTGAAATCTCTGGCTAGATGGTACAACATTTTTCTCAATGAATGATGAATCACATAAGGTCCTTCTTGGATCCAAATTATGGGCCCTGCTTTTTCTCTCCTCCTAAGAAAAATGTCTTGTACATGCACATTTGTTTTTCTCCTGAAGCTAGTAAGCCTAAGGATAAGTGTTATTTGGTACCACTTCAAAACTGGAAAATATATTGATCCAAATATTCAATGTAATTTAATGTGATCCCAATTCAACTTTCAGAAGTTTTCCATAAAATGTGTGTGTGTGTGTGTGTGTGTGTGTGTGTGTGTGTGTTTTCTCCTAGAATTGATAAAAGAGCTATGTGCTCTTAAACAAAAAGTTGCCAGGTTCAACTTTCTTATGGCTAGCCAACTGATACCTTTCACACCACTACTCAAATTTGTTAGTGATGAAACATAACTGCAAGACTAGGCTTAATTAATTTTTTTCATTATAGATAAAGAATGAATGAAAGTAAGATAATAAACCAAGTTCCTTTTCCAAAGCCTAATTTATTTATTTATTTTTAAATATTTTATTTATTTATTTATTTATTTATTTATTTGACAGGCAGAAACAGAGTGGGAACACAAGCAGGGGGAGTGAGAGAGGGAGAAGCAGGCTTCCTGCCAAGCAGGGAGCCCGATTTGGGGCTCGACCCCGGAATTCCAGGATCATGACCTGAGCCGAAGGCAGACACTTAAACAGCTGAGACACCCACGTACCCTCCAAAGCCTAATTTCTCAAGCTTCTCCTGAGAAATTAATCTTGATCATGTAGATAAGTGACATTGTATTAAGCATTACTTTTTTACTAAGTTTACTTAAACTGTCCTATTAATTTTTTGAATTACATCATGTTTAAACAACACCAGAACACTTGATAAGTCAAAAAAACATGAAGGCTGTTAGTGAGAAGTACTGTTTGTGCTGGATAGAAAAGAGATGCCAAGTTTCAGCAAAGGTCTAATCTGAAATACTGCCTCAATTTCTCCATTTTTCACCCCATGCAATTGAAGGTCTATATGCCTAAATTATTTTAGCTAAAAGAAGTGATACAAATGTCATTTTGTGATATTTTCATCTCAGTGAAATAATAGGCAGAACAGAAGACTGTGGGTCTCACTTGTATAAGAAAAGATACCTTTTTTATTTCTAAATAAATTCTTTGAGCATCAGGTTTATATACCCATTAGCTTGGACCATTCCAAAAAAGTACAGAAGAGAATTGAAAAAAAAAATCTAATTTACATACCGTTAGAAGATTACAGGTCTCTAAAAATGATCCCCCAAAAGTATAATCTAGCCTGTACATGAAATGTTTCTACTTAGAGGGTCAGTTTTATCTTAAAAAGTAAACTTTTCATACTTTTGATACCAGAGAGGAGGTGGGGGTATGGATGAAATAGGCGATGGGGATTAAGGAGCGCTCATCAAAACAAGTGTATTGCATGCAATTACTGAATCACTATATTGTACAACTGAAACTAATAGGCCATTGTTAAGTGACTGGGATTTAAATAAAACTTTTTAAAAAAGGTAAACCTTTGGGCGCCTGGGTGGCTCAGTTGGTTAAGCGACTGCCTTCGGCTCAGGTCATGATCCTGAAGACCTGGGATCGAGCCCCACATCAGGCTCCCTGCTCGGCGGGAAGCCTGCTTCTCCCTCTCTCACTCCCCCTGCTTGTGTTCCCTCTCTGGCTGTGTTTCTCTCTGTCAAATAAATAAAATCTTTTTTAAAAAAAAAAAAGGTAAACCTTTGAAAGTTTTTATTCTGTAAAAGTTATGTTCAGTGAAAAGTTTATTTAACATTCATTAATGTTTTCATAATCACATTAATGGTATTTAAGGCAGATGAACAGCTCTTGTCTCAGCACCTTAAAAAGGATTAAAGAGCACAAAGGCATGTCCTTAGTTTTATATAATAGGAGGCCATGGAATATTAGGTTTTGATAATAAAAAATTGCACTCTGTAGGTTTATTTAGGTTGTTTCATGTATTAAAGAGTTTGATAGTTGTGATTCTGGTTTCTTGTTTGTTTTTTAATCGAGGTATAATTTATGTACAATAAAATCACCATTTTACTGGATATTCCATGAGTTTTGATGAATACATGCAGTCATGTAAGTATCACTGAAATCAAGACACAGAAGAATTAATTCCCTTCAGTCTACAATTTCCTTCTTGCTCCTCCACCTACCTTGGCAACTACTGATCAGCTTCCTGTCTTTAGAGGGTGGCCTTTTCCAGAATGTCATAGAAATGCTTCCAAACAGCCGAAAGCCTTTGAATCTTCCTTCTTTTCCTCAATATAACGTATCTGAGATTCATCCATGTTATTACATGAATTAATAGGTTGTTCTTTTCTACTGCTGAGTGATACAGCATTATATGAATGTATCAAAGGTTGTTTAGTCATTCACAAATTGAAGAACATTTGGGTTGTTCCCAGTTTGGGGAAATTATGAATAAGTCTGCTACAAACATTCACATAACTATGAACCTCAGTTTTGATATCACTGAGGAAATATTGACAAATAATTTTACAGGGCCATTTGATAATGGCATATTTAATTTTAAAAGAAATTGCCAAAGTGGTCATACCATTTTATATTACAAACAGCAATGTAATGATCTTTGTCTTTCCCACTGTATTTAGTATTGTATCTTTCTTTCCTTTTTTTACATATATTATATTATTATCATTATCATATATATTATAATATATATTAGAATGGATTAAATATATTTTATAAATAAAAGAATAATATATAATATATATAAAATATAAATATATAATATTAAATATATTAAATATATACCATATTAAGTATATAGTATTTATTATTATTATTTATTAAAGATTTTATTTATTTGACAGAGAGAGAGAGACAGCGAAAGAGGGAACACAAGCAGGGGAAGTGGGAGAGGAGAAGCAGGCTTCCCGCTGAGCAGGGAGCCCAATGTGGGGCTTGATCCCAGGACCCTGGGATCTTGACCTGAGCTGAACGCAGACACTTAACAACTGAGCCACCCAGATGTCCCTATAGTAATTATTATTAAATATAATACCTAAAATATATTAAAAAGATTTGAATAAATATTTTAATTCATTAATTTAATAGATAAAATATTTATATTAAAAATTAATTTTGTATTGATTTATATAATATTTACATAATATATGATATGTAGTTTTTAAGACATTTTAATAGGTATGTAGAGGTATCTATTTGTGTTTTTCATTTTTGTGTATCTTCAATGACTAATAATCTTAAAGTTCTTTTCGGGTGCTTATTTGCCACTGACAAGTCTTTGGTGAACTGTCTTTCAAATATTATACCCATTTTTATATGTTGTTGTTTTATTCTCTTTATTACTGAGATTTAAGGGCTCTTTTTTATTCTGTGTACAAATCCTTTTTGAGATATATGTGATGATTTATATATATTTTCTCCCACCCTCTAGTCTGTTTTTCTTTTGTAATTCTTAACTTTAAAAATTTTTTTGAAGTATAGTTGATATACAATGTTACATTAATTTCAGATGTACAACATAGTGATTCAACCAGTCTATATGTAATACTATGCTTACTATACATGTAGCTACAGTCAGCCACCAAACAAAAATTACAATACCATTGACTATATTCCCTATGCTGTACCTTTTCTCCCTATGATTTATTCATTACCATCTGGAAGCCTATACCTCCCTCTCCCCTTCACCCATTTTGCCCATCTCCCAACCCCCTGCTGCTCTAGAAATCATCACTTTATTCTCTGTACTTATAAGTCTATTTCTGCTCTTTGCTTGTTTATTCATAGGTGAAATCCTATGGTATTTGTCTTTCTTGTCTGACTTATCTCACTTAGCATAAAACCGTCTAGGTCCATCCATGTTGTTGTAAATGGCAAGATCTCATCCTTTCTTATGGCTGAGTACTATTCTGATTTATCTCTTGATCTATCTCACATCTTCTTTATCCATTCATCGGTCAGTGGACATTTGGGTTGTTTCCCTACCTTGACTATTATAAGTAATGTAATAAATATAGGGGTGCACATATCTTTTTGAATTAGTGTTTTCACTTTTGAGGGGTAAATATCCAGTCATGGAATTACTGGATCATATAGTATCTCTAGTTTTTATTTTTTTGAGGAAGGTTTTCCACAGTGGCTGCACCAATTTACATTCTCTCCATTAGTGCACAAGAATGCCTTTTCTCTATATACTTGCCAACATTTGTTATTTCTAGCTATTCTGACAAATATGAGGTGATATGTCATTGTAGTTTTGATTTACATTTCTTGGATGATAAGGGATGTTGAGCATCCTTTTCATGTTTCTGTAGGCCATCTGTATGTCTTCTTTGCAAAAAAGTCTATTCAGTTCCTCTGCCCATTTTTGATCAGATTATTTGTGTTTTGGTGCTGCATTGTGTACATTGTTAATGTTTTGGATATTAACCCCTTATCAGATATATCCTTTATAAATATCTTCTCCTATTCAGAAGACTGTCTTTTTGTTTAATTAGTAGTTTACTTCACACTGCTAAGCTTTTTATTTGGTATAGTCCCAATAGTTTATTTTTTGCTTTTATTTCTCTTGTCTCAGAAAACATATCTAGAAAAATGTTCTTACAGCAGATGCCAGAGAAATTACTGCCTATTTCCTTCTAGGAGTCTTGTGGTTTCAGGTCTCACATTTAGGTCTTTAATCCATTTTGAGTTCATTTTTGTGTATGGTGTAAGAAAGTGTTCTAGTTTCATTGTTTTGCATGTAGCTATTCAGTCTTCCCAGCAGTTTTTATTGAAAAGACCACTCTTGCTTGACATTTTATTGTCTTAAAAGGTTTTTGCAAACAGCAAAATTCTTAACCTTGATAAAGACCAACATATCAATTTTCTCTTTAGTGAATCACTGGATTCTTAATTTTACAGAAAGCAATAATGGAAAAAATGATTTTATACTGCACATCTTCTTTTTTAAAAATTTATTTTATTTATTTTTTATTTTTTCAGTGTTCTGAGACTCATTGTTTATGCCCCACACCCAGTGCTCCATGCAATTTGTGCCCTCAGTACCCACCACCAGGCTCTCCTATCCTCCCATCCTCCTCCCTTCCAAGACCCTCGGTTTGTTTCTGAGCCCAAAGTCTCTCATGTTTCATCCCCTTCCCTGATTTACCCCAGTTCATATTTCTTTTCCTTCTCCTACTGTCCACCATATTACTCTTTATGCTCCACAAGTAAGTGCAACCATATATTTGACTTTCTCTGTCTGGCTTATTTCACTCAGCATAATCTTCTCCAGTACCATCCAGGTTACTACAAAAGTTGAGTATTCATCCTCTCTCATGGAGGCGTAATATTCCATTGTATATATGGACCATATCTTCTTCTTTTTTAAAAATTAACTTATTTATTTTAAGTGTTCCAAGATTCATTGTTTATGCCCCACACCCAGTGCTCCATGCAATACGTGCCCTCAGTACCCACCACCAGGCTTACCCATCCCCCCACTCCCTCCCTCCAAGATCCTCAGTTTGTTTCTGAGTCCAAAATCTCTTATGTTTTGTTTCCCTCCCCAATTTACCCTACTTCCCATTTCCTTTCTTTCTCCTACTTTCTCCTTATGCACCACAAGTAAGTGAAGACATGTGATACTTGACTTTCTCTTCTTGGCTTATTTCACTCAGCATAATCTCTTCCAGTCCTGTCCATGTTGCTACAAAAGTTGGATATTCATCCATTCTGATGGAGGCATAATATTCCATTGTATATATGGACCATATCTTCTTTATCCATTCATCTGTTGATGGGCACCTTGGCTCTTTCCACTGTTTGGTGATTGTGGCCACTGCTGCAATGAATATTGGGGTGCATATGGCCCTTCTTTTCGCTATATCTGCATCTTCAAGGTAAATACCCAGTAGTGCAATTGCAGAGTCATACGGTAGCTCTATTTTTAATTTTTTAAGGAATCTTCATATTGTTTTCCAAAGCGGCTGCACCAACTTGCATTCACACCAACAGTGTAAGAGGATTTCCCTTTCTCCACAGCTACTCCAACACTTGTTATTTCCTCTCCTGTTAATTTTGGCTGTTATAACTGGTGCAAGGTGGTATTCCATTGCAGTTTTGATTTAAATTTTCCTGATAGCTAATGATGACAGATATTTTTTCATATGTCTGGTAGCCATTTGTTTGTCTTCTATGGAGAAATGCCTCTTCATGTCCCCTGGCCATTTTTTTTTTAATATTTTATTTACTTAACAGACAGAAACACAGCTAGAGAGAGAACACAAGCAGGAGGAGTCAGAGAGGGAGAAGCAGGCTTCCCAATGAGCAGAGAGCCTGATGTGGGGCTTGATCCCCAGGCTCCGGGATCATGACCTGAGCTGAAGGCAGATGCTTAATGACTGAGCCACCCAGGCACCCCTCCTAGCCATTTTTTAATGTGATCACCTTTTTTGGCTGTTGAGTTTGAGGGGTTTTTTTATAGATCTTGGATATCAACCCTTTATCTATAGTGTCATTTGCAAATATCTTCTCCCATTCCATGAGTTGTCTCTTTGTTTTGTTGACTGTTTCCTTTGCTGTGCAAGAGCTTTTTATTTTGATGAAGTCCCAAAATTTCATTTTCACTTTTGTTTCCTTTGAAGACATGTCTTGAAAAAGTTGCTGTGGCCGATGTCAAAGAGGTTACTGCCTATGTTCTCCTCTAGGATTTTGATAGATTACTGCCTCACGTTGAGGTCTTTCTTCCATTTCGAGTTTATCTTTGTGTGTGTACACTGTCCATACTCTTAACTTTTGTGCCAACATTTGTTAATTTGATATGCATGAGTTGTTATAGTAATTACATTTTCCAGGTTCGGAGTTAATTCTATTGAAAAAATAAGGGAACACAAAGGTTCCTAAGTGGCTCAGTTGGTTGAGCTTGGGACTCCTGGTTTCAGTTTGGGTCATAATCTCAGGGTCATGAGCCTTGGGTTGGGCTCCCAGCTCAGCAGGAGTCTGCTTGAGATTCTCTGTCTTCTCTCCTTCTGTCCCTCCATCTACTTGGGCAGTCACATGCGTCAGGTGTGTGTGTGTATGTGTGTGTACGCTCTCTTTCTAAAAATAAATAAATAAATATTTAAAAAGTAAGTAAACCCAGAAAGATCCTTGACTGCAGTTTTTCCAAATTTAACACTCGGAGCAGTCAGTGTTGAATTGTTTCCATTGACTATTAAGTTCCTATTGAATATACTATCCCATAGAAACCTAATTTATAGGGGCGCCTGGGTGGCTCAGTTGGTTAAGCGACTGCCTTCGGCTCAGGTCATGATCCCAGACACCCGGGATCAAGCTCCACATCGGGCTCCCTGCTCAGCAGGAAGCCTAATTCACCCTCTCTCACTCCCTCTGCTTGTGTTCCCTCTCTAGCTGTGTTTCTCTCTGTCAAATAAATAAATAATAATAATGAAAATCTTTAGAAACCTACTTTATAAAGGTAATTTATACTTTGTCAAAAGGCAAAGGTGAGAAGATAGCGGCTTTTATTGGAGTGAAAGACAGCTGAAATTTAATTCTAAATTTTCATACATATTATATTTTCATCATTAACTAGTATTATGGTTTGGATTCTCCATTAATTTCATCATATCAAGTAATACAGAATAAAAATCAAGAAACATAAATACAAAAGTTTCCATTTATTATTTAAAAGGATAAATATCTTACATATGAATGAATAATTTCCTCATAAATCATGAGATATTAGCTGTAATAAAGACTGTGTAAGTTTGAAAGTTGGTTTATTTACTTCAACTTCTTTGTTTAAAGTCTAGGTATTCGTGAGAAACTCCTAAACAGTCACAGGCTTACCCCACCACATTTAGGAAATCTAATGACTGTTTAATGTCCCGAGTTTACATCATAAGCAGAAGAAGCTTGCTGGTCAGGAATATGGTCTATATACAACCACAGATATAGAGATACTTGGCTTATCTGATTTTACTGACAACTCCATTTTCTGGAGAGCAATGCATTCAGGTGGAATCCTAGACTTTAGAAAATAGTCTGGTTATATTGGGGTTGAAGCACTGTAGAATTCAGTAAGGGATTTCTCTTTGCTAACAATTGCAATGTCAGCTAAACTTGGAAATGAAAAGGTGCTCCTGAAGAGAATTTATCTAAATAGAGTCAGAAAGTTTGAAGGAGAGACACTTCATAAAATAATTCCATCTGGGACCCCATAGGGTGAGAAAAAAATTAAGTTTGGTTCTGTGTAACTGCTGAGAGCACAGTTTTACTTCAAATTGAGGATAAACAGACTCTCCTCTTCAAGAAGTATGTAGAGAAGTCTCTCAGGTGAGAGGAATGAGTCAGTCTACGGATTAGGGGTATATAGAACAGAATTCTGCCAGAGTGATAAGACTAATAAAGTGAGGAGGTTTTATATTTACTTGAAAACAGTCTGCAAATAGGCTTTGGTAACTGATCATGTCTTAAAGACCACATGGAATGTACCCTGATGATCTGATTCAAAGGAAAGAAACTTTGTTATTTATGGTGTGGTGAGAAGTCTGTCTAAAGCAAAAGACAGTGAAATTTCTGTGTTGGGATACTGCAAGACCCTTAAAAAGAAAAGAGAAGATATTAATTTTTGTTCAGATTTTATACCACTCATATTTTAATGTAAAACCAAAAATATATCAAAACCTGGGTCTTTTTTTAATAGCAAGAATTCATACACAAGATCATCCCCAAGGGATGTAATTACAATCACGTTTTAAAACCCTGACACTTCCTTTCCTTTAAAAAAAAAAACCTCAGTGTGTTTCCACAGATGGTTATATAATCTCCACCAAATTCAGCTTTCTCATTGCATGGTGAGAAAAATTGGTAACACCTACTTACTAATAGGTCACAATACATGTAAATTACTTTGGGGAATACCTCGTACATTGTAAACATTCGATAATGGGTAGCAGTTTTGTTGTCACTCTTCACTTTCTATAAGCTTTCAGTATTAGCTGGCTAACTTTGCAATTATATGTATTAACTGGTTTTTTTTTTTTTGTATTAACTGTTTTATACGACTCTTAAAAAGTCAGGCAAATCAAGAATCTTTGTTTTACTGATATTATGAACTTGGATGAATAAACACAGGCACTATTAGACTGCACATTGATTTAAATATTCATAATTGTCCGGACAGATGATGAACAGTTCCTGACAACTTTGGAAAGAACCAGGTTTTCGTTAAGACCAGGGTAAGAGGGGATTAGTCAGTTAAAGTTCTGAGGATGTGGGGCATTTTAGTGATTATGGAACAGAGATTCCAGAATACTTGGATTAGATTTGCTTGGGCAGTCTTGTCAGACTTGGTACCTGTTCACTGAGTATTTTCATTTCAGGGAGAAAACTTGATTTACTTTGAACTACTGCAGCTATATAAGCTGGTATTTTTTTAATTTGTGGATGCAACCAGCAAGTTACATATAAGCAAAATTTACTGATCAAAATTTATTCGCACAGAGAAATTAAAAGGTATGTTCCTCTCTAACTCCAAATTGCAGGATCCTAGAAATCAGGAATCCTGAATGATGTATTTGAACATTTTTAAGTGTTCAAACTCTGAATGAATATTTTTAAGAAATGAAACTGAAGTTTTTGTTCATATAGTGAGCTCTTTATCCAGAAACTCTGTATCTTTATTACTTTAGTCTATGATAACAATAACAATAACAATATTAGTAATAAGAGTAGGTACTTAAGCACTTACTCTGGGCAAGCCTCTGTTCATTTCATGGTTTAAGTCAGTTAATCCTATGACACTCTGATGTAAATGACAGCCATCATACTCACTTTATAGATAGGGAAGCAGAGGCACAGAGAGCTTAAATAATTTGCCTGCTATCCTAAGAACTGGCATTTCAGCACAAGCAGTCATACTCCAGATATAAACTGATTCTCATTTTGTTTTTTTTTTTCTGGAACAGACATTAAACATTCATAGGAAACTCTATGGATTCCTAGCCATCTTCCCATTAATCTAGGGCTTCAGTGTCTGCTATTCCCAGACTATTTCTCATAGATAGAAAAGGCAGAAATAAAACAGCAGAGCTCTGTTTTTTCCTGTCAGGACTTTTTCTATTCAGTCTATCTTCCAAAGTCCACGATTTTAGCCACTCTTCTGAAAATATCCTAAATACTATTTTATTGTTAACCCTGGACCAAACCAAATATTTTCCAGTATCTCAATTTCTGAGATCTGTAGGAAAACAACCAATAACAATGTAGATTTGGACCACTACAAGTGTAAGGTTTAAAATTCTCGTTGTATTTATAAGTAGTTCTTTCTGCATATAATGCTGTGGCTATTCTCATTTTTTTAAAGACTTATTTATTTGAGAGAAGGAGAGAGAAAAAGAGAAAGAGAAAAAGAGCATGGGAAGGACAGTGGGAGAAGGAGTGGATCAGATTCCCCACTAAGCACAGAAACCAATATGGAGCTTGATCTTAGGACCCTGAGATCACAACTGAGCTAAAATCAAGGGTCTGAAGCTTAACCAACTGAGCCACCCAGGCACCCCTATTCAAGTATCTACTCATGTCCCATAGAAAAATGGTTTCCCACTTCAGAGAGGAGCAAAGCAAAAATATGGCACACTCTCAAAAGATTCTACATATGTCTTGCTTGCAGGCCCTTTCCTCCTTTTAAACAATAACAATAATGGATGTGAACATAAAATACTTTCCATGTGGTTTTAAATTCCAGAACAGTCTAGTGATCTCGTGGTCAAAAGCACAAACTCTGAAACTGGACTTCTTGGATTCAAATATGGTTTCAAATATTGTTTTCTGGCTGACCATAGGCAAGTTTTTAAGCCAATTGTGACTCAGGTTCCTCATCTGTAAAATTGGGATAATAGTCGCTCTTACTCATGTAGTGATTGTGAGGACTGAGTGAGTAAATAAGTATAGACTGCTTGGAACAGGGCCTGACTCATAATAAGTGAAACAGTAGTTATTTCTATTTTAATTACTTGTCTTCCAAGAATTGACTCTAAGTTTACCCTTTTCTATATGATTCTCCATGTGGAGTTAAGTCAGTCCATTTGCTTCCATACCCACGACTCTTTATATTTTAGTTTTAATTTAATTTTTTGTTAAGATTTTATTTATTTATTTGACAGAGAGAGAAAGCACAAGCTGGGTGAAGAGCAGAGGGAGAAGCAGACTCCTCACTGAGCAAGGGAACATGACTTGGCTGAAGGCAGACACTTAACCGACTAAGCCACCCGGGCGCCCTATATTTTAGTTTTATTATAGCACCTCTCACCTTAGATTATACCAAACACTGTATAACCATAAACAGAAGTTGTACTTTATCTTTGTACTATTACCATGTTCCCTCCCACCAGTTCAGAGTCTCAAAAAATTTTTAGTAAATGAGTTAAATTTAGATTATGAAACTAGGTTTCACTAATACTCCCAAAATAAATGTAATATCATTAATATGGAATAGTCTAGCTTTCTCAGATATTCAGTTAGTATTTGACACACTTATGTTTAATTAATAGTGAATAACATTTTATTTAACTCTCTGGTGTGAACAATCATGGGTGTCTTAGAAAATGCATTTTTTTGTCCTTTATTTTTTATAATCTACAGAAAAAAATCAGGAAATATTATCTGTAGATGAAAATTATTTTAATAAAAATAAACAGATACACTCAAATTTAAATGTCTTGCTGTATTTAGGTTCATAAAAATTTCAATCCCTGTGAAATTTTGTGAACTATTATTAATGTGGTTATTATGTATATGTAAATATAAGTAGAAAACTTATAACTCATGTATAATTCATATAGTTCCTTGAATGAATAGCAAATGTAAGGATTGAGGTTATAATCTTTTTATGTTCTAGATCAGCAGTCTCAAAGTATGATCTGTGGACCTCTAGAAGCTTCTGACACATTTTCAAGAGTGAGTCCTAAACTATCTTCATAATAATATGACATTACTTTCCTCTTTCACTGTGTGGACATTTTGCTGATGGTGTAAAAGCAATGATGTGTGAAAGTGATGTGCCTTAGGGCAAATCAGGGCAGTGGCACCAATCTGTACTGTAGTGATTGTATTCTTCATCACCACACAATCACAATTTCAAAAAAGAAAATAACAGTTTCACTTGAGGATGTCTTTGATGAAGCCATAAGGAGGACTAATTTTTTTAAGAACCTTAATCCATGAGACCATGTGTGATACAATTGGGAGTATGCCTACAGCACACTTCTCCTGGGCGCATACAAAAAAGAGTTGGATAAGTCAAAGCAGCAGCACAATTGCTTGATTTGCAGGCTGAACCAGCTGCTTTTCTCCGGGGATGCCATTTTTCCTTGAATGAATGATGGGCACATATACTATGATTATTCAAACCTATATGTCTGCATCTGGCTGGCAGAGATTTTCTCAAAAATGAATGAAGTGAGCCTGTCACTTCAAAGAAAAACTGACAGCAGTGGTTTCCAGTGAAGAAATTCAAGCTATTAGGTCAAAACTATAATTTGGAAAACTTGTGTTCATCACTGTGAGTGCCACAACTTCCAATGCCTGAAGACTGAGGTTGATGAGGTTGGGGAAAATATTAATAAATGATTTCTTTGTATTGTATAATGAAATGTGTCTAACATCAGGAAGATCTGTATAACTCAGTAAATCTTCTATATGACCAGTGTATAATTTTAAAAAATCATCCATGCATGGACAATTATTCATCCAAAGTGCAAGTTAAACAACGGATTTTAATACAATAGAGTTCACAAAGTTTATTGATATGATTACAGATTTCATAGTGCAACTAACCTTTAAGAAACTACCAGCTGTCAAGTAATGGTAAAGTAACAAAGGAGAATATATGCAATTATTTTAAAAGACTTAAAATATGCCTTCCTCGTTCCAACTAAAAACCTGCATGAGGTCATATTTTCCTCATACTTCAACTAAATATCTTGCAATAGATGAAATGCAGAAGCAGATATAAGAAACCAGTTAACATCAACCATGAAGACAGGCATTTTAAAAGAATTTGTAAACACGTAAAAACATTTTAAAACTATTCTCGCCAAATATTCTTCTTTGGTTTGGAAAATACAGATATTTTTCATAAACTTATGTAATGTATACTCACTTATCATGGCAGTATTATTCCTATTTTAAAATTAATATTTCCCTTTTGGGGCGCCTGGGGGGCTCAGTTGGTTAAGCGACTGCCTTTAGCTCAGGTCATGATCCCGGCTCCCTGTACGATGTGGGGTTCTATCCCTGGTCTCCGGGATCATGACCTGAACGGAAGGCAGTTGCTTAACCAACTGAGCCACCCAGGTGCCCCAATAAAATCTTAAAAAAAAAATTAGTATCTCCCTTTAAATTTATAACATGCAAAATTTTGACAGATATAAACCACATTAACAAAAGCTCTTTGAGAGTCCTCAATTTTTTTTAAAGATTTTATTTATTTATTTGACAGAAGACAGAGAGACAACACAAGTAGACAGAGCAACAAGCAGTGGGAGAGGGAGAAGTAGGCTCTCCCCTGCACCAGGAGCCCAATGTGGGGCTCGATCCCAGGTCCCTGGGATCATGACCTGACCGGAAGGTAGCCACTTAACAACTGAGCCACCCAGGTGTCCCAGGAGTCCTCAGTTTTTAAGAGTATAAATGGGTCCTGAGACCAGTATATTTGAGAAATGCTGCTATAAACAAATAGTCAAAAGGATAATAGTTAAGTCAGCATTGCTAAAGCATGTGGAAGGAGATATGAAAGTTCTATCCATACCCATATATGTTTTGCAAAGGAAGGTGGAACACTTAGTATAAAAATTTCTTTAATGTAGCTGTCTCTTGTCAAGTTCACATGCATGTCCAAGCACGGTCCCCAAATGCCAATACAGTCACACAGAAGGAGACACTATTCTTATTTGTGCCCATAAAGTGTAAAGTATGAAGGCTGGGTCCTGTGTACCAGATTCTGTCCTGCTAAAAAAGCTGGAGCACTACAAAGAACCTTGTACACAAGAGCCGTTTTCATTCGCTATCTACTTTGGGCTCCGTTTTTTAAATCATTCAATTAGCCATACTAGGAAAGCTTTCAGTGATATGCAGACCTGAGCACAGACAGAAGAAAATGTGTTTTCTATTAGAGAAAGAAATTGTGGATTTAAGAAAATGTATCCTGGGCCCCTGGGTGGCTCAGTCAGTTAAGTGGCTGCCTTGAGCTCCGTTCAGGGTCTCAGGTTCCTGGGATCAAGTCCTGCATTTGGCTCCCTGTGCAACAGGGAGTCTGCTTCTCCCTCTGCCCCTCCCCACCGTTCACGATCTCTCTCTCTCTCTCTCTCTCTCTCTCTCTCTCTCTCGCTCACATAAATAAATAAAAATCTTAAAAAAAAAAAAGAAAATGTATACTATTCGAGAAATTAGAGAATTCCTCAAGGTGAAATTATAAAAGTACACTTGGGAATTTTTAGCGTCTAAGAAATACCATGCTATGAAGTGTTGGCATCATAAACACTTGAAAGGGTTAAAACAGATCACAAGCTGCTGCAGAAATTTTGTTATCCATTTCCCCAGCCTCCCCTCCATTTCCTGCTTTGTGTTCTTTTTAAAGAAAACTACTTCAAGGATGTAGAGGCTAGTTTTTGATGTCAAAGTGACACTTCCCTTGTTTCTTTTGAGTGAGGAGAGGCCTGGAAATTTCATTAGTCCCTCATTAGGGTTTTCAAAAAGTTCAGCTATTGATTTCATAAAATTCCTTTCCTGTATTTTTCTGTAAACGTATACAATAGCTCCTAACATATCCTCTTCCAGGAAGGCAGACACTCAACTAGCAATTTGACCTTTAGAATTCCTAAATGATGTAAGAGAGAAGTAATTATAGCACATATGGATAAATCATTATAAAAATATTCACGGCTGATTTCTTTCTTTTTCTTGATGATGTTAGGGCAATGGCCTTCACATGTGGCACAGGGCTAACACACATACTACAGACTGATTTCTAAATAATAATAGCAATTCAAGTTTCTTGTTAGCAACATTAGTCCCTATGTGTATGTTAAAGATTTATAAAGGTTCATGAACTCTTTGGGGTCAAAAGGATAATAATTGGCCATATGTGAAAGAAAAGCTGTCCAATCAACTTTTCTGGAACTTTTTCTTTCTATGAAATATTTGAGACAAAAGTATAACACCTTGCAGTTTTGTACATTCTTGATTTTGATCTTTACCTAAAATGGTTTTTGGCTTCAGCATATTCTTCTGTTAGTAAGTATAGCAATACCATAGTCACTTATATGAGAGCTACAGGGCAGAATAAAAGCTAGCAATTCAAATACTAATTAATCCTCTAATCTGTTCCCAAATAAAACTAAGACAAAACAAAGTTATAGTAGAATTAGGAAATAATATATATTTAGAATTCCAGCTAAAGTACTGGTAAGAGCAGAAGATTGGAAAATAAAAGATCAGAATATGAATGTTACTTCTAAGAGTTCTGTTTTCTTCATTTAAAATATGAACAAGAGTACTGTCATAATATCTTGTCATGTTACTGTAAAAAAAACACTTATCATACTTTAAAAGCTCTAAGAGAAGCAGCTATGATTGCCATGGATCTTCCCTTTACCTACTTAAATTTTCTGCATCCTTCGAGACACAGATCAAATACTTTTTTATAACAATTCTTAGTTCCATTCATCCCCAAAGAGCTCCTATTGTTATGGATTCAGTTCTTGTAGCCCATACAATTAGATCAGACAGTATTCACTGTCTCCCTCAAGACATCATTTACCTAATTATTATATGGTGTTATTTGATTTTTCCTGTATTCATTGTCTCTCAACTTAGGTTATATGCTCCTTAAAGTTATTAAGGATGTCTTATTTTTCTTGGAGTCTTTTTATAGTTTGCAGTGTCTTTTTTTTTTTAAGGATTATATTTGTTTATTTGACACAGAGGGAGACAGCGAGAGGGAACATAAGCAGAGACAGTGGAAGAGGGAGAAGCCGGCTTTCTGCAGAGGAGGGAGCCTGATGCTGGGCTTGATCCCAGGACCCTGGGATCATGACCTGAGCTGAAGGCAGATGCTTAACTAGCTGAGGCACCCAGACGCCCCTAGTTTGCAGTGTCTTATACATAATTAACATTCCATTAAAATTTGTTGATTATTATATAAATGATAGGCTTCATGAGGTTTTCAAGAGTACATGAGACTCTTTCATGAAAATATTTAAGAAACTATAGAAAAAATAATGTACTTATAAAATTAGCATGGCTCTTTGGAAGAGAGAGAAATCAGTGTAGTTTGGAATTGGAAAGGGACAATCAGATCATCTAGTTTAAAGTTTTACATTATAGATAAGAAAACTGGATCCTAGGAAGATTTTATCAACCAGAATCAATAAACAAATCATCACTGATTTTCAGATTAGATAACTAGCGATCATTTCATGACTTTATACAATTATTTAAAACAAATTTTCAAGTAAGTATAAGTGATTTAAATGTGTGCCTCATAACAGATGCATATGAGTTCTGCATGTCATTTGAAGTGTCTTTCTTTTTTATCCTTGGTTATCATAAAGCTAGCTATTGAGACAATTTTTTGATTATAAGCTATTTTCTTTCTTAAGGAGGAAAATAATCTCTGATTTCATGTTTCTCTTCTGGAAGGGGTTTCTATTTTTTACTTCTGAAGATTCTGCATAAAGTTAATACAAACATAACCTAAAATTCAGTATTTCATACACATGACATGAAGATTCACTTTTGAACCAGAAGGAAAATAGGTTGAGGAAATAAAATCCTGGCTGGTTTATAGGGATAAAGGGACAGGCAAAGAAAACCACTGATTCCAGAAATAAGAAATCTGTCCTTATTATCTCCACATCTAACTGCCACACAACAGAGTGTCAGATTCATTACAAAGTTGAACTTCAAATCCTGCACAACTCCTGTATTATTGTGCCCAATTTATATTTATGTATGTTGTTCGAAACACGGAAGCAACTTCGCACCTCAGACGTCTAATAGGAAGGTACCTCCCTCACATTTGTAAGCTACAAGCATTAATGTGGACTTTTCTTAAACTACAACAAAAAATTGTATCACTCATCCAAAAGTTGAGGGAGGAGTTGTATGTTCTTTTTATTCATGTTTTGGGTGTTTTCTTTTCTTTCTTTTTCTTTCTTTTTCTTTCTTTTTCTTTCTCTTCTTTCTTTCTCTTCTTTCTTTCTTTCTTTCTTTCTTTCTTTCTTTCTTTCTTTCTTTCTTTCTTTCTTTCTTTCTTTCTTTCTTTCTTTCTTTCTTTCTTTCTTTCTTTCTTTCTTTCTTTCTTTCTTTCTTTCTTTCCTTTTAAACTCAGAAACAGTACCAAAGCCAATAAGGACATTTTAAAAATAGGACCTCTTAATAAAATGCCATTTTTCTGGTGCAGATATTATTTCACTGAGTCAGGTGAATCCCCTCTACAAATTAGTCTACAGTATTCCTTTTATAAACGTAATGAGTTGATTTAAAGATGTGAGGCTTTCAATTTTCACAGTGTTCCACAACAGAGAAGGATCATCAAAGTAAGCTTCACACTGCTTAGGTGAGAGGAAAAGAACCCTATGAAAACAAACAAATACCTGATAACTGAAGGGTAAAAGAATGGTCACCTCCGCGGAGTCAGATGACACTGCCTTGCAACAATCACAAACATCAGGACATATTTAAATTTCTCTGTCAACCCTCATTTACATATAAGAAAACTTCATCTCAAAGAGAAAGAATTTTTCTGTGATGCCTGGCCAAGGAGGGCCCCTTGGCTCTCTGGTAAATGTTTTGGATGTTAAGTGAGTGTTCTTTCCAAAAAATCACAAGACGTCCAGGCATCACTTACTCATTTAACGACCAGATATTGGACCTGTCCTTGGCACCAGCACTGTGCCGTACTCTCTATCCTTCCAGATCCAGTGAGAAAAGCTGGAGGGTGCTAAGGGACCCTGGGATCCCACTCATCTTCAGATGGGGCTGAGACATAGCCTTGCATATTCTCTGCAGGGCTGGCAGCCAGAGCAAGTTTCCTTAGATAAAACAAGTGATTTCACTTTCAAAGTCTCGTATGAATTCAGTGAAAGAATGTGAGAAATGGCTGTAGCAGGAAGGACACTGAATCCTCCCTTTAGGATAATGGATTCAAGTTCCACCTCTGCTGTTTATTGGTCCTCTCCTTCAGCCCTAGCCCTCCACCAGTACTCTCCTGCAGGGGAATGCAATCTAAACTCTCTAGGCATCATGTTCTCGACTGAGAATGTAACAGTAAACCTCTTTAAATAGCTATGCAGTTGTTAAAATTAAATGAGATAATCAATGTAAAGCACTTTATATAACAATGGAATTATTATTCAAGGTCATAAAAGAGACAAGACTCTTTCAGAAATATCACTGAATCAAATATTGCAAAAAAGCATTTTTAAGAGGGCTAGTATTTTCAATAACTTAAACTGACTTGGTTTAATAAGCTGAGAATTATTAGTTTTGGTCATCAAATGTATGCCTTACTGATGATCATAAGAATAAATGAAAAATAATACAGCATGGCATGGAGAAATTACAAATAATGACAGAAGAATAAGAAATGCTATATTTTGTGTTCTGTTAAAATGTAAACATAGAAGAGAATAAAATAATGTCCCAATTTCTATAAGAAACAACTTAAGAAACACTTGGTATATGATTCTTCATGATTAGCTCTGCATAAAAGTATGTAAATTATGCAATTATAGTGTGTACTATCAAAGACCATATCCTGAGTTTCCCAACAAATCATCACATTTACCTTTGGAGACAGAAAGATATAGCATCATTTAAAAAAGCAAATACATTTAAGTCTGGCCTTGTACAAAAGGAAACATTGGGTTGAAAATGATGCCCTTTTTCTTGATGACGGTACAAAGAGTTTTCCAATATGGCAAAGAAGCCTGATTCAAATGTGAAATACTTGACTGTTTTGTTTGGAACCCACATTTTTATTCTGCAGCCACGGCAAGATTGATGAAATTCTGGCTGGTGAGTGTAAAGGGGAAAGATAAGCCCTTATGTCAAGAGTTTCTGTTAACCTGGCTACATTTAGTATCAGAGAGTGGAGATTTGCAGCTTACTGAATTCTGAAGGCAAGAAAATGAGATGGAAAGAAAAAAAATTCAAAGAAAAACTATATGCATTCTGTTTTAGTAACCTTGTCTGCTTCCAGGGCACTAGATAGCTATAATAGGATTAACTTCAAGACAGTTTTAATAAACAGAATTATTAAGTTATTGGGTTCATGCTATATCTTATATACACAGGCACATTTTTCTTGTGGTTTAATTGGGGATTGGGATTTCAGCCTAGTAGAAGGTCTCCTAAACGTAATAATAATAGAGTTAAAGGAAATTTTTCTCATGAAACCCTCTCCTCTTTCTCAGTCAACTGCATGTGAATGAAGATACTTCTCTTTGTTTGATATAAGGATATTTTAAGCCATCCTATATGAAGTAGGACAGCACAATGAACTGAACTAAGTCTGGAGTTCAGATAGATCTACATTTTTATTCTGAAATTCCTGCATCCACACTTCTCTAAATTTACAACCATAAATAACACATCAGAGCCTCAGTTTCTCATCAAAACCCAAACTATTAATAATTACCAGACATAGTTCTTGGCCATAAGAAATAGACTTTGCCCAATTAATGAGAAAATTGGTTTAAGAGGGTGGATCATTATGGAAATTTCTGTGTGCTGCGGAATCTTCAAATTCCTGTACACACATTGAACCCCACCTTATCATCACCTTATTATTGTTATTTCCTGAGACAAAGGAGGGAACTGAAGCACAGATTAAGCACAGATAGAGATTAAGTTACTTGTCCAAGGTCACACAGCTAGGAAGTGGCAGATCTAGGCCTGCGCTCTTAGTTCATACTTAGTTTAATCAAAATAATATCGGGTGACTCACAGAAATATTAGCCTCAAGGCAAGTGGTCAAAAGCAATGCTCAGAACCATGCTGATGAGGACATTGGTTCTGCCATCTACCCCACCTCTGAGCCTGTAAATTTGGCCATTGTAACTTATCTACAACTTTGAACTCTGCACCTTGGAGTATCATAGCAATCACTGTGGCTGCTTCCTTCCCAGAGAATGAGAGGCAAGGCTTCCCATCCCATCTCAGGCTCTGGTGAGAGAGGATGTGAGCAAGGAAGCCTGGAAAGAGCTTCTGGCTTATTTAACTCCTGTAGACCAAGGACCTATCCTGTTTCCAGCAGGAACTCAGCTGGCCAGGGATTCTCCCAACACAGAAAGTCTCTTAAATGTTAGAAAAGCGAAACCAATAACAAAATCCCACGTTAATTGTTCTAAAGATTAATAGACAATGTACATAAAGGGTCAACTGTTTAGTGATTAATTCTGTTCTTTTGCACCCCACCTCAGTTCACACCTCAGTTTGTAACTCACTAGTTGTGTGACTTTTGAGAAATTACTTTCTCTCACTGAGTTTTTTGCTTCATTTTATGTTTTTTTGAGCACCAAACAAAATAAAGCATGTAATTAATTATATTAAACCCTCCAAATATACATATAAAGTAAATCTAGATATGCCAATGTAATATTAAAAAAACTGGTTACTTTAAAAATGAAAATTAAAATACCAGTTATTTCTTTACCAGTTTACAGAATTTCCATTATTTGGGAAAGTACAACATTCAAATCAGTTTGTTTTTTTTTAACAACTGGAAATATACCATTAAAAATTTAGATCCATTTTTAATCAATATTTTAGAGTTGAAAGAAGTAGAATATTATCATAGATAAGCAAATTTAGGTTTTAAAGTTACTATTCAATTTGAAGCTAGGTACTTTTCTTATCTAATAAGACCTAATGCACATAAATATTTGGGAATTGACAGAAATCAAAATATAATCCAGAAGTTTAAGATTTTTGAGTTGCTGTCCTATTCCAGGCAAAAGCAGCACAAAACTATAACTCCAACAGACACCTATTCTTATAAGAATATAAGCAAATTAACAGCTTGAAATGACAAATCTCTCTCCTGGAAAAGGCTTTTGATGGGTGTGCTATTGGTCTCTGTCCTTGGTCTTGGCTTATTCAGTGTTTACATCAGTAACTGGGATACACATATATAAAATTCTTATCTAGTTTAGGACTGATACAATGCTGCAAATTACAAAGTAGCTCTACCTATTGCAAGCATTCAATACAAAAAGATGAAGTTAAGCAGGGATAAATAAAAGGTCCTATATTTCTAAGCAAAAAGTTCAATTACGCAAGTAATTATGTATTATATATGTAAAGGCATAGCTTGACCTATTTTGGGTGCAATATAGATGGGTCACAAATTATCACAAAGCAAAGGCAGAAAGGAAGAGTCTAGAACCTAACTAGATAACCATGGTGACATCAGAACTGAGCCAGATGTAAATATGAACTTTAAAGGAAAAATCAATATGTCAAAGCACAATCTCCAGAGACTAGGGCAAACCCAATCTTAACTGTAAGAATTGTGGCCTTCAGGGGCGCCTGGGTGGCTCAGTCGTTAAGCATTTGCCTACAGCTCAGGTCACGATTCTGGAGTCCTTGGATGGAGTCCAGTATCTGGCTCCCTGCTCAGCGGGAAGCCTGCTTCTTCCTCTCTCAGTCCCCCTGCTTGTGTTCCCTCTCTAGCTGTGTTTCTCTCTGTCAAATAAATAAAACCTTAAAAAAAAAAAAAATGTGGCCTTCAGGCTTCATGGAAAGGAATAGGAGGCAGCAGTGAACCTTCATCAAGTAGCTGAAGAAAGACAGAAAAGCACTCTCTCCATGAAGAAAAATACAAGGAAAAGGCATAGCCAATTAGCAGTACCTAGAAAATGAACTTTAAGGCAAACCCAGTAAACTACATGTACATTTGACTGAGTTCCTTTAAAATATAAGTGCACGATTAGTCTCTATTAATTAAACATTTTATCTGTGATTTAGAAGAGTGACACTTGATTTATTTTGCCTCTAACAACAACAACAACAACAACAAAACCACACTTGACATTTTAGTTTGTGCCATGGTTTAAGAGGTAGGAGTTGTATTCAGAGAAGCAGTGATAGTAGATATCATCCACATTTGCCATTACTGAAGAGATTAATAATGTTTGGTTTGGATAAAGGACAACTTGGGAATGACATTATAATTGTGTTTAATATGTGAAGAATGACCATTTACAAAATACCTTAGATTGTTTTAATCTGGTGTTAGATTACATGACTAAAAAAGATGAGATGATGAAAGAAACTATTGGTTCATACCTGGTAAAATAAAATGTTGTGTAGTTCTGTATTTAAATACTATAGAGAGAATACAAGTATCTATTCTCTTTACTAACATACTTAAATAATAATAAATATAGGAAAATCAAATGAGACCCCTTTTTCGACATTCCAAATTACTTTTTTTTTTTCTGGTCTCTTTTGTTGTAGAAAAGTTTTATATCTGTAAATGGTGATCCTTTTGCTTGAGAATTCTGAGTTTGGGGACTTTTAAGTAAAATCTTTAATGTTAAAATTATAATATTTTCATAGCTTTAGGTTTAGCTCCATGATTCAAAAGGAGTTATTTAGCTTTGTGAGATTGTCATGCATTTTTATTTTTTTAGAAGATTCATTTATTTATTAGAGGGAGGAGGGGAAGAGGGAAAGAGAAAGAATTCTCCAGCAGACTCCCCACCTAGCATGAAGCCTGACATGAGGCTTGATCCTAGGATCCTGAGGTCATGGTCTGAGGTGAAGTCAAGAGTCCAATGCTCAACTGACTGAGCCACCAGGTGCCCTTGTTATGTTTATTTATTTCCAGATGTGCAGGTCATCATTCCTACATTTGTTGAATACTGTGTGCCTTGAAGTAGAGGAAGACCAGAACTGTTGAGATATGCTAAGGAAAATCACAGGCAGACTCTGCTAATCTACCCATTATCCATTGTCTCATTTTCCCTTGCTATTGTAACTTCAACTATGTTTAAAGTAGAAATGTCTCTTCTTAATTTCCCAGCCTTTCCTGAAATTAGAGGTGGCACATGATGGAGTCCAGTACAGGCCACCTAAGAATGTACCACTTTGGCATGTGGATTATTTGGAGTTGAAGACAATCAAGGCCAAAAGACTCAAGAAGAACTTTTCACCTCCCCCCTCAATTGCCTAAAATAATTTAGATAGGGAGCCAGAATGAGAACTATTACCAGGAAGAGAACTATCAAAGATAACTTTTTTACACAGGAAAACTTCTCCACATAGCATGGCAAACATTTGTTTACCCAACATTTGCTCTTTCCATTTCCTTGTGAATTGACTTCCTTTCTTCTGAAGTCCCAAACCCTCATCCCTTTCTTCTTAGCTCAGGACTGCCTATAAGTCTCAACTACCTGATTCTTAGTGGGTCTTATATTTTTATGAGACCCTTACATTACATTATTAAACTTGTCTTTCTCCCATTAATCTGTTAATTTTCTTATTAGACCAGTCGAAGAATTTTAAAAAGTAGAGAAAAATTTTCTTTCTCTCCAACACATATGACACAGATATGACTACAGAGTTGTAGGGTGAAATATTCTAGGCATGTCTAGGAAAGTTTGCTTTTCAATATGGACACCATTTTGAGTAGAGTTTCCAAAATAGGCTTTCTCCCTTTTATTATTTCCTCCTTCTTCTTTCTGGTAATACAGATGCGAGACAAGAATGATCAGCCATATTAAGACTGTGGAATGTGTGTGAAGGTGGCAAGTCACATCCCAAAGACAGTGGTCTTTAGATAGAAGGAGCTTGGGATATTAATTATATTGAGTAGTTGTTGCCTTACTAGGATACATCTTAAGTGAAAACTTCACTTAAACCACTGGAGTTATATTTCTGCTGAATTCATTCATTCTCTAACAATCACTATTAGGGATAAATTTCAAGGATGAAAACAATTTTAACTAAAAATTTGAAACCAGGGGCGCCTGGGTGGCTCAGTCGTTAGGCATCTGCCTTCAGCTCAGGTCATGGTCCTGGAGTCCCTGGATCAAGTCCCATATCGGGCTTCCTGCTCTGCAAGAAGCCTGCTTCTCCCTCTCTCACTCCCTTTGCTTATGTTCCCTCTTTGGCTGTGTTTCTCTGTCAAATAAATAAAATCTTTAAAAAAAATTGAAACAAATACTCCATTGTCTTTTAGATCCAGATCTTCTATTTAAAACAAAACAGTAGTAACAATTAATTCTTTTTATTGAGCCTGCAATTTTTTCAGGCTCCCCAACATTTAAATTTTTCTCTTTATTATTTCTTTGAAATTTCTTGAGAATGTGTATTTGTCTTTGATAATTCATGATGTGTGACTTTTAGCAGGTCACTTAAATCAGACTTAGATCTTATCTAAGCTCTGAGAATTATTTTTCCTCTTTTAAATCCTTAGCCCAATCCTTCTGGATCTCTCTGGAGTGGATGATGGAATTTTAAAGTTTATCCTCAAAGTCTATTAAACCTTTACATTTTTCATCCCTTTTTATTGTTGTTTACTTTTAAGCCATCTTTTTATTATAGAGATTATAATCAGCAGTGGATACCATTTCTGGGAGTTATTTCCTGGGGAAGGCAAAGGATCAGAATCCTGCTGATTCATTGACTTTGCCTTCCAGGTGAGTGGGGACCCCATTCCTCTTGGTTGTCACCAAGTAGGAGGTACTACCAAGGGAGAGCTACAAAGTATTTAACTGCTGGTGGATTAAGTCAGTCTTTGTTTTGGTAGGCAGTCTACATATCTTAATGGCATCAAACAAATACTTAGAGTTCCTGGGGCACCTACCGTGACAAGAGACCTATTAGATTTTGAGTCTAACATTTTAATGTTGAAGCTTCAAGATTCATCATGGAAGGTGAGGAGTACATTTTCTAACTTTTTTCATTTTGGAGCAATACATACCATTTCCTTACACATTTTATTGACTTCAAGTGAGTTATAGAACCACTTCTAAACGTAAAAGGACATATGCTGAGAAAAAAGACAGAGCAAACATCTGAGAGCCCTATTACTATCTACTCTACCTTATATGACATAGGTACTGAGAAGCCAGAACTGATACTGGCCAGAGCAGTCAGACTGGAATCTTGCAGCCCCTTGCAGTACCAGACTACTGTCCTCTGGTTGCTGAATTATGAGGAAACCTAAAGGTACTGGAAAAGACATTTGGGAGGCTGGGGCAGTGGACAGAATTTACCTAAGAGCAATGTTCATTTAATAACCCAAAAAGAAGTCCTACAATACTTTAACAACTGGTTCAGCTAGTCTGTTCCAAAAGCATATTAACTATGTTCTTCATCCTAGGTGGCCATGTCTTTACTGCTTTAACCTGGAAGGGCATCTTTGATGTCTATTTATCAGCAAAAACACATAAAGGGTGGCATCTATCAACTTTTCTGAATCAGAGCCCTAATGATTCATCCTGATGATTGCCAAAAGAACCTCTTCTGCTTTATATCCTTTTCTCTGAGCAGTGTGTGCATTAGATCATTCCCATCTCTTCAGCATTCTTTCCCTCAAATGGTTTGAACTGGGGATCTTCTGACAATATGATCCCATCAACTTTGTATTTTTTCATAATCCCCTTTAAATTTTAGTCTGCTAATGATAGTATTTGTAGTATTCCAGTGATAATACTGAAATTCCTTTTAAAAGTCTGCATTCTGGGGGCGCCTGGGTGGCTCAGTTGGTTAAGCGACTGCCTTCGGCTCAGGTCATGATCCTGGAGACCCGGGATCGAGCCCCACATCGGGCTCCCTGCTCAGCGGGAAGCCTGCTTCTCCCTCTCTCACTCCCCCTGCTTGTGTTCCCTCTCTGGCTGTGTTTCTCTCTGTCAAATAAATAAATAAAAATCTTTAAAAAAATAAAAAAATAATAAAAGTCTGCATTCTGTCATTTCAAAGAATTTGAAATGCGAAGGAAGAAAATCATATTTGCTTATTCTGTCATCTTAATATAATGCTTTAAATGGATTACCTACCACAGCTCCCACTTGAACTGATGGATTTTACATGACTAAAACAACTGAGATACAGGCTGCACAGCAATTTGTTGACAAGCTTTTTCTAAGGGTGTAGAAAATAACAAAAACAAAAGAAAATTGATAATGGATAATTTTTAAAACCCAGTTTAATATATTAAACTGGGATTGAATCCCAGTTTTGCCTGTTAGTAATTAAATGCCCTTTTGTGACTCACCTGTCTGGTCTGAAGTACTGTTCTCACATTTTAAAGTAAAGATAATAATTTCTACCTGAAGAATTGGTGCAGATGATAAAGATAATGCCTATAAACAAATTTAAGTCTTAGAAGCAAACATTAAATTATAATTCTGAATGTTAGCGTAATGCTAGAAAATTCACAAATCATATGATGATTATCTATAAGTAGAATGAACAAACATTCCAGTTTATTTGACCAGTCCTGGTTTATACCCATTTTCCTAGCAAAGTGTTGTTATTACATTCTTCAATTTACAAGATATCCTAGTTTGGATGATTGGACATCATATAATAATGCTAGCATTAAATACCCCTGAGCTTCTGTGATACTATGATTCCAGGATACCGATACGTCAATCAGTAAAGACAAATGTCTTTAGTAGAACTTTGGCAATAAGGGTTGAACAAGCCTTGTTTTTTTTTTTTTTTTTTTTTTAAGATTTTATTTATTTGACAGAGAGAAACACAGCCAGAGAGGGAACACAAGCAGGGGGAGTGAGAGAGGGAGAAGCAGGCTTCCCGCCAAGCAGGGAGCCCGATGTGGGGCTCGATCCCTGGTCTCTGGGATCATGACCTGAGCCGAAGGCAGTCACCTAACCAACTGAACCACCTAGGCACCTCTGAACAAGCCTTGTTCTTAACTGAGTACAGCCATATAATTTCTAACCAGATGATATGTAGTAGCTAAGTGTTCACATGTTGAATTGAACAAATAGAGGTTGGAATTCAGACTTCCATATGTACCAGCTCTGTGCACTTGGACAAGAACTCAATTTCTCTGAGCATCAGTTTCCTTCTCAGTAAAATAGGTAATCATAACCTTCTTTGAAGATGAATGAGACAACTTATGTCCAATGTTTATCACATTGTCTGGTACACGTTAAACAGCATAGATACTTTCTATAAAAGACATAACACAGCATGGAATTCATTCTAGACTTTGGCACTTTTAAATCTGTGTAGATTGGTTTTGGTATCCACTTTGTATTATACTATTTCCCACCCCCCCCATATGCAGTAAATTGTACTTTTCAATTAATCAATCCTCTGTTTTAGAACATATGTGGTATTATGTTGAGATGAAATAAAATGGCACATAAACTTGTGAGGTTCATGAGCAAAAGAGGAAGGCTCAAACCTATGTCTTCCAAAGACCAGATGGAATACTTCCACTTGTTTCTGTTCATTTCACAGCCCAGACAAGATTGAAACAACAGGATCTTTGGGGTCCCCAAAGGAAGAGAACTGCATGTTGACTTCTGATTTATTGATTCCTTCCACTATTCCAGCTCCTGGATTTAAAATGTTAGTGGTTTTGTTGATGTTTCCAATAGTGGTCTCTTGCCCTCAAAGATGCATACTATTTAAACAGGAAATCTGCCCTTTTAGCACTGAAACAAATACAACTGGTGATGAACAACTGGCAGGCAGTTTTCTAATGAAGCCCCTCAAATCACGACTTTTCTGCCACAGGGGCCAAGGAAGACAAGCAGCTGTGAGAAGCAAAAGGTGACTCTCATTTCTATTGGAATTTCTCATGTTTTTAATTCACAGAATTTTGATAGATGCCTTTGCTCCAAGGTCACCTCCAGGATATTGTGAGACTTCTTCCAGTCATCCTAAATATTTCCTTTTAAGAAATTTTCATCTTTAATTGTCATGTGTTGTCTATTAACAAAAAATGCACATGGAATGCAGACTCTCTATATTTCAAACATTTCTAAACGTCAAGGATAGGGGAAGAATTAAACAAGGAAGAAGGCCAGCTTCCAGCAATAACACAGCTTTAATAAATACACGAAATATTTATAGAACACATAAAGAACAAAGGAAATAGAACACTTCCTCTGTGTATGATTTCTCTCAATGTTTCAGTCAGCTAGGTCTCTTGCCAGTATTTTTTTCCCCTGAGATGTCTGCTAAGCAACAATGAGTAAGGTGTACCTGGTTAGTGTACTTTCAAAATACGGTCTCTCTAATTTTTGAAAAGAATTTTAGATGTGAATGATGACTGGATTACCATTTTTATTCTGGGTACATTATTTTGGAGGAAATACGTTGAGAAATCTAAGCCCTTTAATAAGTTGTAAGTATTTGAAGACACTATATAATTTTAAGCCTGAACAATAATAAAATTTATTGAAATACTGTAATTATTATTAGTTATTAGAATTAGCTATGTATCTACATAACTTAAGAAGCTGAAAGAATTATTTTCTTAAAGTCAAAGAGAAAGCTGGTGGCTTCATCTCTGTAACTCCTTCTTAGGGCTCTAGCTTTTATTTCTCTAGAGTTTAGCTTAAAAATTCTTTGTAGGTAGGATAATTTATTTAATTGGCAACAAAAAATGTACATTTTTTTGTGATGAGAGAGAGAAAATTAGAGCATGATGTTTATCATTTTGGTAAATTACTGATATATAATATCCATCCCAATAATAGCATTACTGGTTATTTTTACAATATATCATTCCCCACATAACTTCCCCAAAGTTGTGTCTCTTGTCCTATCTTTCCAACACTTCGATCTTGAATTTAGGCACTGTTGTTAAAATGGTATTTATATTCAATAATTACTTTTTGTACTGCTTACTTACATTTATTGTACCAGAAGCCATGCTAAGTGCTTTACACAGATTACCCCATTTCATATTCACAATAGCCCTATTATATGGGTAAAAATATCACTCCATTAATAACATAAGGTCACTGAGATTTGACCAACATCACAAAGGGAAGAAGAGCAGCTTGCCTCCACCTAGACACCTGGCTCCATATGCACTCCCCCCAGCCAGGAGGATGGTTTCAGAACCAAAGCTGAGATTTCTATCTGTAGAAGGCAGCAGTTAAAGTACATTAAGCTATGCTAGCCAGAGTAGTAAGCAAGATTGTAGCTGATGTTACGGAAACTGACAGAATGAACCATGAAATCAATCAGGACAAATGTGTGTGGCAGTTGAGTAGACCTCCCTTGAAAACACCGTGGGAGAACCCACGGAATCCCTGTTCCTCAAAGAGCCCAGTGACCCTGATATTTCAAGGGACCACAGCCATTGTTTAGGATTGCAAGAAACTTCAGCTACTGTTTTTTTGTGACAGCTGGTTGCCTTAAGAGTGAAAACATTACAAGAGAGAGGTATTAAGCAAATTATTAAGCAGACAAGTTACCAAACAAATAATGGCGGTAACTGTGTCCTGATAGGAATATTTTGATTCAGAAAAAGTGCCCTGATGTAACAAAAATTCAGTTATGTAGTAAAAACACTTAGTGCTCTTTTTAGGATGAGATTAAAGGAAATTTGAGGCCAGCTCTAAAGTGATGGGGGCTATGCATTGTGAAGAGTAAATATGAGAGAGAGAGACAGAGACAGAGAGACAGAGAGAAAAATGCCATTATCTTCATTGTCTGTACTTTTCTTCTAAACTAGACTGTGCTCCTACCAATTGACTCTGAAGAGGCCTGTTCTAAAGTTTGCCTATAAGCCCTGTTAAATGGGATTAGTTCAGAGAAACTTTCAGAAATGACAAAGGACAAAAACAAACAAACAAACAAACAAACAAAAGGCCACAGGAGAATTATGAGGTCCCACCCCAGGACTGATATCTAATGGAAATATCAAGGGAATAAAAGCATGCCACATAGAGACTTCTCCTGTTGAATGACTTTATGAACTTGGTCGTCCATGCTGTTTATAATACTATAGAGGAAGCATTAAATTACATCAATCTAAGAATCCCCCCAAATTATAACATATAGAGGAGAAAAGGCAAACACAAAAACAGTCAAAATATCTCTGAAAGCTAAAAGAAAAGGGATAAGAAAGAGGAAATAAAAATAGGAGACAGTAATGTAAATGTAAGAAGTTGAATGCTACTAATTATTTCTTCAGAGGCTACTAGGAAACCTTTAAGCAAGATTCCTTTCTGGCTTAGAGCAGTTTAAGTAATAAATATGACTGCTATTTTATGAGGAAAAATATGATATACATATAAACAACCATCTATCTAATTTTCTTCCAACAGATCAAAATCAAAACCAGTCAAAACCACCAATAAATGAAAAACTGTGACAACATAGTTCCATAATCCCCCCTCTCTTAAGCTGAGTAATCACAGAATCAGGTGAATATTTAAAAAGCATATGTTGACTAAATTAGAAATGCAACAATTTACAAAGTAGTCAACTTAGGTATACTACTTTGCATTATTTACTGAGTGAATTAAATTCATTTTGTACGTTCTAACTTAAAACCTGAGTTTTGTAGGACCCTATTAGAAAATTTACCTTTTTTTTTCTACATATATTTTTGCTAAGAAACCAAAACCCATTTAATGAAATTTGATTGCATAAACAAAAAATACTGAGGTTGAAATAAGTTTTTAGCATTATTTCTGCAAATACCAGTATATGTATAAGGAGCATAATTCTTACAAGTCTTTAATAGCAACTATTTTTAGGGAGTATGATAAAATTTGATTTTGAGTAAATTAGATTTTGAAACCTCAAAATTGAAATAGGTTTGGCATTTTCTCATCACTGGCAACAGCCCATGTTATTAAATAAGAAACCTGAGAACTATATTTTCCATGAAATTTTTGAAATGCCACAAGTGGCATTAAATGATATTTGGCTATGTCAATGCACACTTAGGTCTCTTTTGGCTGAAATGCTATCCAAAGTCAAATGATGCCAATTTGCGTATATGCTCTTCATGATCCCAAGCCACTTTTTTTTTTCTTCATGAACATGTATTGAGATCAGTCACAAGAAATCTTCCTTACAGTAGTGCCATAAGGTCATGTTTCAAAAACAATATGCCATATATCCCCTACTTGTGTTTAAATATACTCCACATTCTTCTTTCTATGGAGTAATGTTAGCAAATTATATTATTCTAATTCACTGGAGATTTTCCATAAGTAACAAAGCTTTGCTGTTCTCTTCTGCTACTATGGGAAAACTTTAAGTAAAACATTTATTAAACCTCTACCATGTGCCTAAGAGTTAAGACACAATCCCTACCCTCAAGGACTTTATATTTTATCGGAAGACTGACAATAAATATGTTATTAAAATGCAATGGAGGGAGTATTGTGACAGTGGTATGAACAAAACACTATAAAAAGGTTTCAGAAGAGAAGCACCCAATCTAGTGTTAGAAATAAAAGATGCTTACTGCTCACTAAAAATATCTGAAACCATAATAAAAACACTAAAATTTTAAATTACGATTTGTCAGTATATGTGTAAGTCAAGAGCAAATTCACCAATTAGCTACAGGACCTTGAGCAATTTTTCTCACCCCTCATTTTTTTTCTTTAAAAAATAGGAAAAAGAGTATCTCTTACAATGGATTTTACTTAATATTAAGGGCCCAGTGTGTTTGATTTAGAAGAAACTCAGATTTTTTGTTCTCAAATTTGTATTTAGAAGTAACAAAAACTGACTGTACATATACTCAAATATCAGGGAAATAATGTTAACATATGAGAACCAACAGAAATAAAGTTTCATTTATCTTTTTAGTGATTTTATTTGGGATCTGTCTAAAAATTGTGTGACTCACAGAAAAACATCAGGGATAGCACTATATCTCAGGATAATTTTCACTTGAATGCTTTTAAAACTACTCATGATGGTTTTCTCACAAATATACTCCAAGTTCAGTAATTTCTCAAAAAATATAGAATCAATAGTTTAGGATCTAAAGGGTCTGTTTAATAAATGGAATTACTTTGTTGTAATGGATTATTTGCTAATAGAAAAAAAATTTAGATATATGCAGTTTTAATAAAACATGGAAATCTTATAAAGACTTCGTAATCTTGAGCTTTGTCTTGAAGCTCACGCACAAGATTTTATAAGCCTCGTATATCTTTAGTACAGAAAGAGATGCCAAGTATGCATAGATACAGCCCCTGCCCTCAGGAAAATTGATGTGTCCGTGGTGGAGTGTCAAATGGCAGAACATAGGTAATAATGTGGTGGTGAGATCATTAGATATGGATTAAAAATAGAACTAAAAAGATGTTGGTTTTCCAAAGGTAATCATGTTAATTCCTGCTTCTATACTTGTGCCCCTCTAACTCATTCTCTACACACTGGAAACATATTGGGATTTTGTGTTGCTTTTTTGTTTGTTTGTTTGTGTGTTTGTTTTTAAGAGAAAGAGAGTGAGTGTGAGTGGGGAGGAGGGGCAGAGGGAGAAGGACAGTGAGAAACTTCTGTGGGCTCTGCACCCAGCATGGAGCCAAGCAGAGGCTCTATCACACAAGACTGAGATCATGACCTGAGCCAAAATCAAGAGGTGGGCACTTAACCTACTGGGCTGAGTGCCCTTGGGAACATACTGTTCTTTAAAAATATGTATTGTATCTTGCAAACTTCTTGCTAAAACCATATGTCTTTCACTGAACTTAGGAAAAAGACTAAAATGAGTATTACATTCTATAAGATATTTCATGCTCTGAGCTTTGCTCATCTCCCCTGTCTTATTTAAAAAGACTTTTTCACCCCTTCCTTCATTAGGCTTGAGCTCATATGCCTTTTCTTTCTTCACAGGTCAAAACTGATCCAGTCTCATACTTGCTATTCCCCCAGCTTTTTTAACATAACATTTTATGATAAGCATATTCTTATATGATTATCTTTAACAATATAACTTTTAGTAGCAACATAGAAATTTATCACATTTTTAATTATTATTGAGCAGGTATCTTTAGTTTCTGTCACCTAGAAAACGTTTTCCCTTCTTAGGATTAATTTCCTTTTAACCATCAATTTTCTTTTGCTCTAAACTCACGATTTTGGTGGAGAGGTTTCTGTTCTAAGTGACAGAGATAGATTCTACTTAGTTTAAACTAATCAAGATATTTGTGTTTCTTGGCCACAGAATTGTTGAGGATAAGACACCTGAACAAATTTGAGCCAATGAGTAGCAGAAACAGGGAATATTGTCCTGAAGACCCCAACATAAAAAAATTAAGAACAGAATCTACAGGCAAAGAAAGAGGTGAATTCTTGATGAAAGTTTTCGAATTCTGGGTGCACCCATTTCTGAAACTAGCTCTCATTCTATTCTTTTCATTTAAATTTTCATAAAAATGTTGCAGTTAATAACAATCTACCTTCGTCCCCATGTCTAATGTGAAATAAAGTATTTATTTATTTTTGCCCGTTTCTTGGCACAGAGTTTCCAAAACTTTTGCAATTTTGCACATAATAAAAACATCAGGGGACATCTCTTAGTCTAACATTTGGTTAATCTTAGTTCCTGTCTGACACAGGGCTCCTGAAACCCTTTAATTTCCTGGGTGATAGAAGTATCTCTTGGTCTAATGAGGTGACTCTGGGTGGGCTCTTGAATGACTCCTGACAGAGGGGCTGGTCCTCAGAAAGACAAAGACATGATTAGAAGCTTGGACTTTTCAGCTCCATATCCCCCATTCTCTTGAGAAGGGAGAAGGGCTAAAAATAGAGCTAATGAATGATTTGCCTATATAACGAAGTCCTCCATAAAAATCTCTATTGTATGGGGTCTGGAGAGGTGCCAGTTGGCCAACACATCTACACACCACTTCTCAACTCCATAGGAAAAATTTCCTGTGCTCAGAACCCTCCCAGCCCTCATTTTAGGCTTCTCTTCATCTGGCGTTCATATATATCTCTATCGTATCCTTTAATAAACTGGTAACCATGTTTCCCTGGGATCGGTGAGTCACTCTAACAAAGAGGGAGTGTCCTGGGAATCTTTATTTGCAGCCAAGTCAGAAGATGTGGGTAATTAAAGAAGTATGGGAGCAGTCTTGTGGTACTGAGCCCTAAATCTGTGGGATCTGACACTATCTCCAGGTAGACAGTGTTAGAACTGAGCTCAGTTATAGGAGAGGGGCACCTGGGTGGCTCAGTTGGTTAAGTGTCTGCCTTCAGCTCAGGTCATGATCTCAGGGTTCTGGGATCAAGTCCACATTGGGCTTTTTGCTCGCAGGAGCCTACTTCTCCCTCTCCCTGCTCCCCTGTTAATACTCCTTATCTTTTTCTCTGTCAAATAAATAAATAAAATCTTAAAAACAAAAATTAAAAATAAAAAGTAAAGGTTAATTAATTAATTAATTGATTGATTAATTGTAGGATAGCCAGCTGGTATCACAGAGAACTGGTTGGTGTGGGAAAGACCTTCACACATCTGGTGTCAGTGTTGTGAGTATGTGGTAGTAGTATGAGAGCAAAGAAGACCCACACGAAAAAAGACACAAGAGATCAACTGAACTGATTTTTCTGATGTATCTGTTTCTTTCAGAAATTGGGTTAATTGGGGTGACTGAGTGGCTCAGTCCTTAAGCGTCTGCCTCAGGCTCAGGTCATGATCCCTGAGTCCTGGGATCAGGCCCGCATCCTGCTCCCTGCTCAGTGGGAAGCCTGCTTCTCCCTCTCTCACTCCCCCTGCTTGTGCTCCCTCTCCAGCTGTGTTTCCCTTTTTCAAGTAAGTAAATAAAGTCTTTAAAAAAAAAAAAAGAAATTGGGTTAATGTTTCAAAGGGCAAGATCGTTTTTTAAATTTTTTGATACATGCTTTAAAGCTAATTTTAAGAGAGGAAAGTGCCATTCCCAATTCAAAAAAAAAAAAAAAATCTAAGGGAGAAGATAAAATCTTTATCTTAGATTTCTCAAGTAGTTACTTACAGAATATGCTAAAATTTAAGTTGGAAGTGATTTTCATATTAGTAAGTGAGAAAAATGATAGGAAATGAACCCTTTTGGGGACAGAGTCACTTTAATGTTTTTAACATGAAGGCATTTAAATGATTATGAATGGATACAATTAGTTCTAAAATATTAAGCAATAAAAAATTGATAACATTCAACTTAGATATCTGAGAGCTGTAAGCAAATTAGCCAACAATTTCCCAGAAGCCAAATATAGTTCTCAAAATGATCAATTTATAGAATGTACTTGTTTCTTCTATGTATTTAATTTTAGTTGACTGTTTTACATTTTGCCTCATAATGATAGTTTAAAGATTATTTTATTCTTTGGGCCCCTAGGCCTGTTTTGAAAACCAAATGAGAACCATCCAATTAAAACTAAACAGTTAGCAAAACAAGAACTTTAGCAAATTAGTCATTTGGAGGATTACCTGCTTTGTGAGTTGGCTTTTGAAGAACTGACTTTCAGCAAAATGAGCTAAACACAGACCTAATAGGTCAATTTTGACTGTCTTAGATTCTATGAACAGTCTTTGTTTACAAGGGGCTTACTGCAAAGCTACTCTTCATGTCCACAAAAGACCAACTCCCAAACCAAGAAACTGACATGAAATAAAGAAGGGCAAATTTTAGCTGGACATAAAGAAAAATGTGCTAATTTTAATTGGGTTGAATTTCAATATGCCTAGACTCTCACCTGCTTGTAGTTATCTCTTTGGTTCCTTTCCAGACATATGAGGACAATACCCCATGGAATCCCAATCCATGGAGAATGGGAAGGCCAAGTCAAACACAGGATAATAAAATAAATGATAAAGAATTGAAGAATATTTGTAGAAGAAAGGCTCAGAGAGATGCAACTGAAGGGAAGGCAAAGCTCAGAAAGCACTGTTGGGCACAATAAGGACAGACTATGAGGATTTGAAGCATTTTGTGCTATTATTGGAAGAAGTAGTATAGAGACATACAGAAATATGATGCCTATAACTGTTTCTTTAGAGACATAGCCTGAGTGGAATTTTTGTGCAAATGGTTTATTGGGAGAATTATTTCAGGAGAAAGAGGAGTGAGAGGAGGCAGGATAGCAGGAAAAATTTAAGCTTGGATTTAGTCTCAGCCAGAGTTCATCTTCAATGTAACCGCAGAGGCATTTCTGGAACCTGAAGCCCACAATCAATTGGTCCCTCCCTTGCAGTTGGCCGTTGCCTAGGGGCCCTATAACATTCCAGGTAAGATGGCCATCCCTGGCTGAGAGCAATTCTCCACAATAGGCTATGAGTTATTAACTGCCAATAATTCTAAGAGCTGGACAGGATGTTCATTATCTAAGCAAAGAGCATGTGTGTGGCACCAATAGCATCTACTACAACATCTATTTTACTAAATGTGATACATTCTTCCCTGGTCTCTCTAATTAGCATTGGAAGTATTTACTAATTCATTCATGATAATGGTACTTTTTAAATCCCATATTACTGCTTCTCAAAATTTTCAATAATGTCTCTCTAACCTCATGAGAGTGGGAGTGGATATTGTGAAACATAGGCAAACTGCTCTCTGGAGCCCAGCATTTCCTTGAAATTGTGTTTTATCTCTAAAATTTAAATAAACATCTTTTAGTCCACATATATTTTAGCTGATTTTGAGGAGAATATACCTGATGCATCATATATAAGAATATATATGTATACGTATGTATATATAGTATTTAACTTGTTACTGAATTTTGATTAAAAGTCATGATTTAGGAGGATACCAATGGTTTGTTCTTTGGTTTATGTTAGGCACATAGGGGAAATTACACCCACATTTGTGAAGCACAAGGTAGAAGTCAGCCTTCCCTACCTCTTATGCATTAGATAGTTGATTTTCAGAGGAAGCTAGAATATTTTCTAGGAAAACTTTTGCATTTATTAAATTAGAGAGGCAAAATTGAGACAAAGTTGACTTTCTTTAGTCATTTAATCATGTTGACATTAGAGCTATAAAACTGTTTTTCCCTAATAGAAACATTTAGCCTACTAAAGATTTCTTAGGTATGCATTTTCCCCTAAATTAAAAAATATATATATTTTTTTATGATTGAAAGAGAGAGCACAAGTGAGGAGGAGGGGGAGAGGGAGAAGCAGATTCCCCACTGAGCAGGGAGCCCAATGTGGGGCTCGATTCCAGAACCCTGGGATCGTAATCTGAGCCAAAGGCAGATGCGTAACCAACTGAGCACCCAGGTGCCTCTCCCCTAAATTTCTTATATCATATGTCCCATCAAAATATATTTAGATTTATATGATTATTATCCTTGATAAGGGCTATGATTATTTATTTGAATTTCACTGTGACAAATGCACTGAAACTATAAAATGATTCTAACCAATCTTATTTATTTGTGGAATGGCAAAGGAGCTGCATTAAACCACAAAGTGCTGGGCTGAATTTGAAGATTGGCAAATGTTAACTCTGACTGGCTTCTGTACTATCTTATTTCAGTTTAGCACTGAAACAGTAAAAAAGCAGTGCAAAGGTTCCATGAAATGAGGATACAAATAATTGACTGAAAATAGCTCTGCAAAGCCACCCTACATTTCTTTTTTTCTTTTTTTCTTTTTTTTTTGCCACCTTACATTTCTTAAGGAGACATGCCTATGGTTTAGGAGTTGACGGTCTGTAGGTATTGCGAATCCTGCTCAGTGATAGTAGCCAAGAAATGAGGGTATTTCAACTATTAGATTGGGACAGAGAACACCTTCACGCTCAGCTTCCCTTTTACCTATGTGTAAGGCAATTCTTTCTATGCCACAGGTACTGTTCAATTTCTAGCTGCTGCATTAGGTCTACTATGGGCCTACAAACATAGCTTAGCTACTGGACATCTAGGGTGAACAGGCTCATTGTGGGGACAAAACACATAAATCTATTTCTTGACCAAAAAAAAAAAAATCCAACTACATAAAAAACTTTCTAAATTGTGTATTAAAGACTGACTCCAAATGACCACAAGATTACATAAAAATTGACCACATGTTCAGTCATCACTATGAATCAATCAATGTACTGAACTGAATGTATAGATTCAGTTGCCAGTTAAATAGGGACAGAACCCAGTAAATCATGTGGAACATGATAAACATTTGCTACATGAATTGTTATATTTTCTGTGCAACTTAACTTCAGGAAGAAAGTGTTCAAATATGTTTTTAAAAATATAATAATGGGGACACCTGGGTGGCTCAGTCTTTAAGCGTCTGCCTTTGGCTCAGTCATGATCCCAGAGTCCCGGAATCGAGCCCCACATTGGGCTTTCTGCTGGGCAGGAGGCCTGCTTCTCCCTTTCTCACTCCCCTTGTTTGTGTTCCCTCTCTCGCTGTGTTTCTTTCTGTCAAATAAATATAAAATATATATATATATATATATATATATATATATATATATATATATATATATATATATAATGTATTTACTCCACATTGTAGTAGTACATTCTGCCTACAAAACTTTAAGGATTTTTTCATACTATTGTAAGACTATTATTATCAGGAGTCCTGCAGTTTTCATCCTATAGAGCCCAGGGTGAAAACTTTACTTCTCAAATATACATCTCTCTTTTATCTTTCTTGTCTCTGTGTCTCTCTCTCAAACATTCACATACATATCTTCTTTGGAAATTAGATTTCAATCTACAGTTAATCCAGGTATTTTTGGATAACAATCCTCTTTAATCGAACTGCTGTAGGTCAGTAAAGTTCTTTCAATAGCAGATTTGTTTCTGTTTTGTGTGTGTGTTTCATATCTAGACATTTATCCATTGATTCACCAGTGATTGTTTATTCTAAGTTTCATTTAGAATCAAGTCAATAGTTGTGTACGCTGTGTACTTTCTTTTGTCAACGAAGACAATTGACTCATCTCTAACATTGCATTTGTTATCTATTTGTTTAGGGATAGGAAGTTATTATATACCTATTTATTATTAGAAATTTAAGCCAATTTAACATATTGTGGATTCCCCCTTGTAGGGTGGGGGTACACAATTCAATTATTTTATGTCTCAAAGTTAATTATACCTATGTGGCATGCACTGAATTATTCTATAAGTAAATAATTTATAACTTAATTCCTCAGACACATTTTAATAAATAGTAAAATAATGAATTTGATAATCTCCAAAGTGTATTGTTTGAGGAAATGTAATGAAAATTCTTAGCATTATTTTACTAGATTAACAGATTTTATTAATAACAGAAATACCTAATGATTTTTTTAAATTATGCCAAATTAAATAACTTAGTAAAGAATATAATAATGGAAAATGGATTTCCACTTCTTAAAAAACTAAAACATAAGCCATATTTAGATGTGAAAAAAAATCAACTGTTTGGGTTACTTTATTCTGCAGCCTAGAAAATAATGCCATAGCAGTAATATAAGAGCTTGCTCAGTGCATTAAAACATGGAGATTAGACAATCACAGGTTGCTCATAACAGTCAGGCTTGATAACTCACAATCATATTCTTCTTGAACATTCTGAGCTTTGATCCTATCAAGATTTTTAATTCAATCTTCAGAATCACTGTATTAAGGATCTGAGTTTAAATTATCCATTAACAACTTTTTGGTCAATGATAGTGAAATACAATACTCTTATATCTTCCCTTTCTCTCATCACCATGCAATATGCTCCTATTCAGTGTTATAATGGGCTAAGCCATTTTGAGTAGTGTTTTTCTTTAAATACAGCTATTATTCTAGAGGTTTACCAGCCAGTAACAGAAATCTAACCCAATGGCTTAAGTGGGAAAAAAGGAGACTTTTTGGCTCTGATAACTAAACCATGAAAAAGAATGCAATAGTTGAACCCAATCTCAGTGTCAGATTTCCTCACTATACACCTTTCTCTGTTTCTAGCTGTATATCTTCTTCAGTCTCTTAGTTTTCACTAGAGTCTGTGTCACCATCTTCCAGATTTGCTTGACAAATTGTGTAGTTCTGGAGATTCTAACTGTACCCTTGGATTCAAAGTTATGTACTTGACAACAGAGAAAAGCATATTGTACTACTAGCCTTTTGTGTCACTGACCTTTTAGGTATAAGATTGTTTTTCCTTTTTAAAATTGAAATATAAGGCGCCTGGGTGGCTCAGTGGGTTAAAGCTTCTGCCTTCAGCTCAGGTCATGAGCTCAGGTCATGAGCTCAGGGTCCTGGGATCCTGGCCCACGCCGGATTCTCTGCTCAGCAGGGAGCCTGCTTCCTCCTCTCTCTCTGCCTTCCTTTCTGCCTACTTGTGATCTCTCTCTCTGTCAAATAAATAAAACCTTTAAAAAAATAAAATAAAATTGAGATATAAATTGAGGTATAATTCAATACTTTTTAGTATACTTACAAAGTTGTACAACCATTATCATTATCTAATTTCAGAACATTAGATTACCTTGAAAAGAAACCTTTTGCAAATTAGCAGTCAGTCTCCATTCCCCATCCCCTTTCTTCAGCCCCTGGAAATCATTAAACTACTTTCTGTCTCTATAGATTTGCCTATTCTGGACATTTCCTATAAATGCAGTTATATAAACATGGATCTTTTGTGTCTGGCTACTTACTTAGAATAATATTTTCATCCATGTTGTAGTATGTATCAACACATGCATGGCTACATAACATTCCATTATATGGATAGACCATTTTTGTTTATCCATTCATCAGTTGTTTCTACTTTTTGGCTATTCTAAATAATAGTGCTATAAATATTTATATACAGGTTTTTAAGTAGACATATTTTTTCATTTTTCCTGGATATAGGTCAAGGAGTCAAACTACTGATCACACAGCAATTTTGTGTCTAACTTTTGAGGAATTGCCAAACTGTTTTCTAAATATACCGTACCATTTTATACTCCCATTATCAATGTATGAGGATTCTAATTTCTCCACATTATCCCCAACAACTGTAACTGTCCATTTTCTTATTCTGGTCATTCTGGTAGATATGAAATGGTATCTCAATATGGTTTTGATTTGCATCTTCCTATGGCTGATGATGCTGAGCTTTTTTTCATGTGCTTATTGCCCATTGTATATCTTCTTTGGAGAAATATCTGTTCTTTTGCTTTGCCAATTGTTACTGGCTTGTCTTTTCATTACTGAGTTGTATCAAAACTATATATTATGGACATATATTACATATCAGATATAGGGTTTGCAAATATTCCATATGCACTTGAGAATAATGTATCTTCTGTTGCTATTGGGTGGATTGCTCTATAAATGACTATGTAGGTCTAGCTGGTTTATAGTGCTATCCAACTCTCTTATTTCTTTCTGTCTAGTTGTTTCAATTACCAAAGTACAGTATTGAAGATTTCAATAATTACTGAATCACCCATTTTCCATTCAATTCTGTCAATTTTTGTTTCATGTTCTTGGGGCCTCTGTCAGATGTGTTCATGTTTACAGTTGTTATGTCACCTTGATAAATCAACTATTTTTTCATTAAAAAATATTTATCTTTGCCTCTAGCAAAAGTTTGTCATAAAGACTGTTTGTCTGGCATTAGTATAGCCACTACAGCTCTCTTTTAATTATTATTTATACTGTATATCTTTTTGTATCTTTTTATTTTCAACCGGTTTGTATCTTTTTTTTTTTTAAGATTTTATTTATTTATATGACAGAGAGAGATCACAAGTAGGCAGAGAGAGAGGAGGAAGCAACCTCCCTGCGGAGCAGAGAGCCAGATGCGGTCCTCGATTCCAGGACCCTGGGATCATGTCCTGAGCTGAAGGCAGAGGCTTTAACCCACTGAGCCACCCAGGCACCCCTGTTTGTATCTTTGAATTTAAAGTGTGTCTTTTATAAATAATATATAGTTGAATGATGTTTCTTTTTTATCTATTTTGCTAATCTCTGCTTTGTTTTGGAGCTTTTAACATATTTACAATTAATGTAATTGCTGATAAGGTAGAATTTATGTGTGTCATTTTGCTATTTGTTTTCTTTATATCTTTTTTTCTATATATCTTTTTTATAAATTTTATAGTTCTCCATTACTGCCTTCTGTTGTGTTAATTATATATTTTCTAGTGTACAATTTTGCTTATGTTGTTACTTTCAATATATATTTTTGAGATATCTTCTTAATGCTTGCCCTGGTGATTATAATTAACATTATAATTAATGTTATAACAACTAATTTGGATTAATACACACTTGATTTAACTAGTTTCCAAATCTTTGCTCCTATGTTCTTTCTCCCATTCTTTATGCTATTATTTTTATAATATATTTCATCTTTATACATTGCCCATAAACATAGAATTTTAACTATTGTTTTGTGCAATTATCTTCAAGATCAGACAAGAGAAAAAAAAGTCACATAGGAGAGGAAGTTTAGGCTGTCCTTTATATTTACTTAGCTAGTAATTTTACCCGTGCCCATTTTTTCTTTATGTGGATTCCAGTGTTTGTCTAGCATCCTCTTATTTCATGGTAAAGGGCTCTCTTTAATATTTCCTGCAGTAAGTTTTATAGCAATGATTCTTTCAGTTTTTATTCAGCTGAGAATGCCTTAATTTCTTTTTTATTTTTTAAAGGATTGTTGGCTATAGAATATTTGGTTGACAAACTTTTTCTTTCAGTGTTTTGAATACGTCATATTCTGGTATCCATGGTTTCTGATGATAAATCATCTGTTAATCTTATAAAGGATACTTTGTGCTTAATGAGTTATTTCTCTTTTGTTCCTTTCAACTTGTCTTTGGCTTTCAACAGCTTGAATATGATTCAACTACATTGAGATCTCTATAAATCTATATAATATAGAGGCTATTGAGCATGTACAAAAAGTGTAGATTAATGTTTTTCATTAAATCTGAGAAGTTTGGGGCATTATTTCTCCAAATAAACTTTCCACCTCTGTCTGTCTTTCCTTCCCTTCTAGTACTACCATTATACATATGTTGATATGCTCTGAGACCCAGTTCACTTTTCTTCATCATTACTATTTATTAAATTTCTCATTGCAATATTCTGAAACTTTCTATCTCTCCAAAATTCATATGTTGCAATTCTAATGTCCAATAAGATGGTATTAGGTAGAGAGGTCTTTGGGAGGCGCTTAGGTCATGAAGGTAATCCTCTTCTGAATGGGGTTAGAGACCCCATAGAATTTCCTAGCCCCATTCCACTCTGTGTGGATATAGTGAGACATCTGCAACTGAGGGCCCTCACTTAACCATCCTGGCATCTGGATCTTAGATTTTCAGCCTCAGGAGCCATGAGAAATAAATTTCTGCTATTTAGAAGCTACTTAGTCTGTGGTATATTGTTAAAACAACCCAAAGGGACTGAGACACTCAGACTGGATAATATCAATTGACCTATCTTTAAAATCTTTATCCATTTATTGATATTCTCTATTTGGTGAGACACTATTCCCATATTTTCCTATAGTTCTTTTTTTTTTTTTTTTAAGATCTTATTTATTTGACAGAGAGAAACACAGCCAGAGAGGGAACACAAGCAGGGGGAGTGAGAGAGGGAGAAGCAGGCTTCCCGCCAAGCAGGGAGCCCGATGTGGGACTCGATCCCGGGTCTCTGGGATCATGATCTGAGCTGAAGGCAGTCGCTTAACTAACTGAGCCACCCAGGTGCCCCTTTCCTATATTTCTTTAGACATTTTTTTTCAGTTCATTGGGCATATTGATTTAAATCTTTGTTTAATAGATCCAATCTCTTGTTTCCTCAGTATAGTTTTTATTGATTTATCACATATTTTTCTTCTGTATAGGCCATACTTCCTTAATTTTTTTGCAAGTCTCATAATTTTCATCTTAAAATTTTAGATAATACAATGTACATTGTACATTATAAATACATTTAAATACATTACAAATACATTATAAATACATTTTAGATAATACAATGTCATAACTCTGGAAATTAGATTCTCTCCCATCCACAGATTTATTGTTGTTGCTACTTATTATTGTCATAGCTATTTGTTTAATGATTTTCCTGAACTAACTCTTTAACATCAGTATTGTTTGTTGTACATAGCTTCTGAAGTCTTTGCATAGTAAACGTAATGGCCAACTAATGATTGGAGAGACATTTCCTTAAATGCCTTAAATCAACAAATGTCCCATTTTGCTGAGTGACTCTGTATGCATTTTGGGACATGCCGTCAATGTTCATAAAGCAGTTTACGACTCTGTCTTAGCCTTCATTTCCTGCTCAGGTGGAACTTCAACGTTAGCCAAGGCCCAATGCTTAGAGCTTTTTTTTTGTCTTTCCTGGGCATGCACAGAGACCTGTGCATGCATGTAGCCTTCTAGATTCCCAGGAATAACTTAGAGATTTTAAAATCCTCCTTAGACATTTCACTGTTCAGTTTTTTTCTTTTAAATATTTTGGTCATCTTACTATTTGCCCCAATTGTTTTTGCCATATCTGGCAACTACAATGTTAAACAACTGTTGCTGATTACTTTTAAAAATGTTCCTAGGGAAAAAGGATGAACTCTGATTCAGGCCAAATAAAGATAAGCTTTAGGGTGGAAATTTCCAGGGAATTTCTAGGTGGATTAAATAGTGACAGTTTTCTGGGAATAAGGATTTGAAAGAGCTCTAGGTCCATTCTTTCTTTTTTAGTGGTGATAGTCTGCTAGTTACCACCATGATTGTGGGACTGATAATTTTAAAGGCTATTGTGGAATTTATGAGAGAAGAGGAATAGAGAAAATTAAAATGCCACAAGGCTCAGTGATGTTACTGAGATCCAGGCATTTCTCTTAAAGACTTCCCAGATTGTTCCAAGCTTTTTGTTAATCTCCACAGTTTTAAAAAAGTCAATTTTGAAAAATTTTGCCAATACTCTTGTTGCTTTCATTAAGCAGAGAATATTTGAGGGTTCTTACTGTCTTTTCCACTGATGTCATCGCCCATCTGCCACCTTACGTGTAAGAATTTGAGTTTATTATTTTTCCTTGACTGCAACCAAGAGCATCTTAACTGATACCCTTCTCTACTCAGAATAACCTATGGCTTCCAGTTATGACTTTAGACATTTTTTTTGAAGAGCTAGCTCCTAATTCACAAAATTTGGGGACAAATTCAGATTGACAGAACCTGAGATGTCTACCCAAGTCCTATACAAACACTAAGATAAGAGAGTGTTAGTCAGTCCCTTGGTTGTACCAGCTGATCTGACAATGAAACAGAAGTGGAACTGTGCTGGCAGCCTCCACTTGGGCACTTAATTTGAGCCAGGAAGAAATAGTTTCCTCAAAGTAAAATAGTGTTCTGAACATAGACAATGATTAATGCTCAAATAATCAGGTCATCATTCTTAAAAAGAAATCACGATGTTGTGTTCATTCACAGCATGACAAAATCAGTAGAGAAGTTAGATAGTCTTGTCATTCTGCTTTCTTGTCATTAAAATAAGTTCCAAATCTCTAAGCTCTATGCAGGAACTTCAGCTATGAACTATGATTTCATTTATCTGTAGTAACAGTGAAAGGCTTTAGTATAAGGGATTCTGTTGGAAGGAAGAGGAAAGAACAAAATAAATAGTATTCTACCTATCAGAAAATGTATATTATGATTTTTCACAGCACAAATAACAGCAAAAGATATGCGACTACGTGTCTAGCATATTACATGAATCCAAAAGTAAGCAATCAAACAAAAATTTTTTGGTTAGAAATTCTGATAAAACTATGTTCATGACTGCATTTTAATCATGTTACTATGTTGCTGTTGAATAGCGTCATAATTTTAGGGCTTAAAGATTTTCATATATATATACACATATATATATGAAAATATATATATATATTTGCTTTCAGTAAAAGTTCTTTTCACCTAATCAATGGAATTTGATGACAATAACCTTGAAAAGTAATTATCTAAGTTAGATTCTTATACATAACCATAAGCCAGTCTTTTACATTTTAATGAAAGATTTCCCTTAATCCATTCTCTAGCTTAAAATGTTATACAGAATTCAGACAGTAGTGCTATCAGTTAAAACAGTTCAATATACTTGAAACAAATTATGATTAGACAAATATTCTAAATTAAGTAAAGAAGAGGATATCTATCATCATTTCTGGACTTACCATATTTAGGCTAAAGGCATAATTTAAATTTCCGGATATCTAATAAGAGTGACAAAATAATTATTGTACTCCCTTTCCTGTATAGAAATAAATATTTCATGACTTCCATACTGTTAGAAATTCATCTCATTTTATAACCTGTGCTTTGGGACCACTGACGGTATAATGTCAGGGTCTGCAGATAGGAAGGGACCAATAAACACAAGTGAGGTATGAACTGTAGCTATTTGCTATGTGTTTAACTTCCCTTGCAGCTAGACACTACCTGCAGTAAGACAATAGGTTGTTTCCTTGCTAAGTCTTTTATAATTATTTAGCCGACTAAAATTGTAGATTTCAAAGAGTCCTGGAGATAGACATAGTTTTATTTGTCATCAATTTCACTATTTAACTAATATAAGAATTTCTCTAAGTCATCTTCAACATTTATCCTTTATCTTCAGAATGCATTCAATGACTGGAAACCTGATTTTCAAATGATACAATCCATTCCAACTCCAAATACCTACCAGAAGCTTGTTTATTGGATAAGCTGCAATTTGACTTCTTGAGATTTCAAATATTGCACTTAGTTTTGTCCTAGACAAGTGGGGAAATTGAAAGACTTACATATCAGACTACGGAGAAACTTCATACTCAGTTAAAAAGAAATGATTCAATTTAGATTATTTCATTGAGTTAATGAACTATATTAGAAGACTGATAAAGATATTGCTATTATAGTCTATTAAGATATTTGATAATTTTTATTATGATGAGAAAATAAGGACTGAGTGATAAAATTAATCTATAATAGCTGAGTGAAGAAATGTCCCCGAAGAATGATTATTAATGGATTTCTGTTAACTTGGAATTTCATTGCAAAAGATTCTTTCCTTGACTTTGTCTCATTCAACAATTTTTTTGTCAATATTTTGCATTAGAATGAAGAAAAGGCATATTTATCAATAGGTAGATGGCACGATATAGAGACGAATAGCTTTTCATATAATGACTAAAGGTGTCAGAATCCAAATGATAATGGCACATTAGATGTGTAGGCTAAATCTAAGTCTACAAAATCTTAATAGAGGAAAAACTTAAGAGTCTTTTTAAAGTAAACATTGGAGGTCTGTAGTTTAGAAGCATATGAAGAAAATCTAGGAGTTTTAGGTGACTGAAAGCATATAAATAGCTAATGCGGGGATTAGGAAACTAAAACCTACTGTTTTTGTAAATAAAGTTTTATTAAAACAGAGCTATGCTCATTCATTTACATATTATATATGTCAGTTTACATTCTACAATGTAGCTGACTATTACAGCAGAACTTTATGGACCTCAAAATCTAAAATGTTTACTATCTGGCCATTTATAGAAAAATTATGTTGACCCTTAATCCAATGCAATTTTTGTTAGTAAATATAGAGTGTCCATGAATTGGGAGAAAAAGAGAGTAGCCCCAGTGTTTTCTGCACTATTGCCTAATTTTGGACTTATTAAAAATTTCATTTCTGGGTTCCATGTTTTACTAGGGACATTAACAACTATCCAGAAGAGAGGCAATGAGATTGCAAAGAAATCATGTTGAAGCCAAGTTCCTTTAACTATGAAGCCATACTTATACGTACTGGAAATAATTAGCATGGAGAAGAGAAAATGAAAACAAGATAGCTGTACTTGTGCTTTCTAATATATGAAAGATAATTATGTAAAAGAGAGTTGTTTGCTATATCCGCAAGCTTCGGAGAGCAGACCTAAGGAAAAGGGCTTAAAAGAAGTATATAAATCTGGGTTTAGCATATTATGACAAAGAATAATCTACCGATTAGAATGATCTGAAAATAAGAAGTGGATTTCCATTTGTGGAAAGAATCAAGACAGGCAGTCATGTCTGCTTTTTGGACCTGTATACATTATCTGAGGAACAAGGAGAATCATATTTTAAGTGAATTTTGAGTCCCTACAAATGCTCAGACTGATCACCACTCAACCAACAGCAGACTTCATTTTGTCCTGACTGGCTCCCAGTTTTGATTCCCATCTGTTTGCTCCCCTGGACCTGCCTGGCTTTGTGGCATATAGCATAAGTTCTAATTACCAACTCCTGACATCCATCTATCTTTGATCTTAGATGCAATAGCAGTTTAATTATTTTATCTGAATGATTATGATTCTGGCCTTCAACTGTGTAGTAGATACCTGGCCCAAATCCAAGCCTGGGACCATACTTATTCATGCAACAAATATCCATTGATCATCTGTTATCTACCAGGTATTATTCTAGGACATTGTGATAGAACAGTGTTTATTGTTCATGACTGATTGTAATCTGAACATCTTGGATGAACCTTATTTTCTTATCCACATTGTATAAGAAGGATAATATTCACAGTAGGCTATTATTTTGTACTGCTTAAAGATATTTATTTCACTTAACACTTAAGTGATACTTGCTACTTGGTAGGCACTGTTCTAAGCACTTTATACATACTGGATTATTTAATCCGAGGAATATGTCTACAAAATAGGTCCTATTATTATTTCCATGTTACTGATAGGAAAAATGAAACCAAAGAAATTCAATAACTTACCCAAGGCCACCACAAGTGCCAGAACCAGGATTCAAACATAGGCCGTCTAACACCAGAACTCCTGTTTGTAATCTCAAGGGGTTGAGTGAAAGTTCTATTAGCTTAGATGGAGTGTTCCCTTTCCTTTCCTCCTTTCTCTGATCTTATTTATAGTAGCTAGAAAGGCTCTCAAGAGAAGCCATCCCACGAGAGTACTGAGTCTGAAAACCACATCCATCTTTTGAGTTCCAGAAGGTATTTGTTGGATAAGTGCCTGACAGATCTTAGCATACTGTAAAGTAGAAATTCAGAACACTGCTTGACTCCACCCTATGGACTGGGTTAAAGAAATGGAGTAGTAGGAGTGAGAGGAAAAGCAGGATGAAGAGAATTCTTAGTTGCAAATGCAATCTTGTAAAGAGAACAATTATCTAATGCCCACAAAAAATATTCTTCAAGTACTGTTGTCACTTTTGCAAAATATATGGCTCATGTATGAAATTAAAACTATCAAACTGCTTCCATTACAGGACAATGAGATTTGCTTATTTTTCATGCTTATATTATGTCTAATTTCTGGGCATAGCCCATAAAACTAAAGCTGTTTCTTTGGTAATTCAAGTACTTCCCTAGGAGCAGCTCAGAGAGATTGGCCTCTGGATGCATAGAGATTTTTTAAAAGGCAGCTTATATACTTAAACAACACTCGTGAGTACATGCCTGTACACAAATCTATCTCCTCCAGTTATTGCCTAAGTCATTGGCCCAATCTTGAATATGTTGGTTTGTCATTATAGTTTCCTAATCACCTAAGTTTTTTATTGATCTTTTACATAACGTCATTATACTGGATGCATAGAAATTTCAGAAAAGTCACTCCCTATTCAGTCTTAGTAACATCTTGCTTGTTTTATATAGTGAAAGGAAAATTTATTGTGCAGATTGTGTCCAGTAGAAATAATTTTATAAGCCCCTGCCTCCTCTCCTTACTTCCTCCCCTCCCCCTCTTTTTTTAGCATGTATCGACTGCCCAACATGAGCCAGATATTGTGCTAGGTTCTAGAGCACAAAAATGAAGAAAATAGCATCTGGTCTTTTACCTCAGAGCTTATAGGCCTAAAGGTAGTCTCTAGAAATAGAGAATATGTACCATAATTGAGGTATGTACTGAATACTATTATGTTATAAATGTTATATCATTTATTATTTATCTAATAAAGAGTTGACAGTGTCAAATAAGAATTAGACATTGTGCTAGATGTTGACAGGAGGTGAGGAAGTAGAGATAGAGATTGTAGACAATTCTTTGACAAGTTTTGTGGTGAGGAAGAACAGAGAAATTACATCTTTAGTGGGTCTAGGGAGGATGAGTTGGGTAATCAAAAGGCAGGTTTGTGTGAAGGTGGAAAAGACCCAAGAGAGAGAAAATTGATAATGCAAATAAAATGGAGGTAATTGAAGAATAAAAGTCCTTGAAAAGGCAGGAGGAAGATTGATGTAGGTCACAAGGAAAGGTGTTGATTGAGAAAGGCTCAGGAGCTGTGCTTTAATTATAACAGGAGAGAATATATTCTATGACCAGAGATAGAGGAGGAGGGGGTTGTGAAAAGATGAATCAGTTCTCAGCTGTTTGCTTTTGTGTGTGTGTGTGTATAGTAAGGTCATCATTTGCTAGTGAAGTTAGGAGGGATGTTGGATATTTTGAGGGACACAGAAGGCAAAAAAATCATTTCAGAGAGCAAGAAAGTGAGTTTACTAGGTAGATAGATTTTCTTATAGTTTTAAGTGCTTGTTTAAGATTTTGGTTTTAAATTTGAAGGGAGTCAAAACACAAACTTTTCTTCAGCCAGATCCATTAGTTAATATGTGCAGTAACAGAGTAAGCCAATGGTTGGAGTTTCCCAAAGTGAATCCATTAGAAAGAGGTGTAAGCAAGGCTCTTTCCAAGGAAGTAGTTATAGTGGTGGACCATGAAATGTGAGGTAAATGAGAAGGAAAGTGAAACATCAATGAACAATTTTAAAAACACTTGTCAATTTTGTCTATTTGGGGTTTCAAGATCTTTCTTATATTACATGGGTAGGATATGGTTTATAGAAGGGTCTGTTTATATTTGAAGGGGATTTTGAACTCAGAATTTTTTTTAAAATAGTAAAATGAAAATAGCAAAATAGAAACTTTCGAATAAGTTCTATATTTTGTTATATGTCACATAAAGTGAATTATGAATTATGGTTAATTCACGCTGATTGGCCTGCAATTTCTTCTGAGTCTAAACTGTTGATAAACTTCAATTAATGACTTTAAGAGACAGTATAAAGAATCTACTGTGCATTCTAATTTGTTGTTACATTTTGGTCTAAGATGGTGGCTTCTTGCTTCAACGATCTTATTCATCATTACAAAATGTTATTAACTGTTCAATAACTTGGAAACGCTCTGAGCTGCTGTAGCTCTCTGTCTCCATAATTTCTGACTTTTGTATGCATCCGTGCTCTCTTTGTTCTCAATATTTGTTCCATAAAATCCTTACTCTTCCTCCTTTATTACATGGGAAAAATGCATAAGTAGAACTATTGAGCATTTTCCAGACAAAACAATCTAGAACAAACCCTGGCAAACTATAACTCATGGGTTAATTCTGGCCCTACTTGCTTTTCTAAATAAAACTTTATTGGAACATAAGGATACACATTCATTTATGTATTGTCTATGGCAGAGGTGAATAGTCATGACAGAGATATGGGTTGCAAAGTCTAAATTTACTATCTGACTCTTAACAGGAAATATTTGCTGATCTCTGGCTTGAATAGCATTGTGTATATACCTCAGGTCCAGTAGCGAAAGGTTCTGTTGGTGTCTCATCAGCAGGTGACTATGGAGCACAGACAGAAAGGCAGATTCCCCAAGGACTTCTCTAACTTACCCTTTGTGCCCCACCTTCAATGCTGGAGCTATCTTACAGTTGCCAAGGGTTGCTGTAATCCCTGCTGCTCACTCCCTGGCTGTCCCAAGAGTTCTTAGTGACCTTGAGAAGGACTAAACCTGTAGGCAGAATGTGGCAGTTTTTTAACTGATGTGGGAGACAATGTAGACTTTGCTATTCTTAATTTTTAATTTTTAAATTATTGTGTTTTTCTATGTTTTGAGGAAGGGAGACATGAAGAAAATTGCTTCTGCTAATCTCTGTCAGTGAGTGACAGATATTTAAATCAAACAGACAGGAACTCTTGTTCTTTCCTGTGATGCAAAATTCCCTTCTCATATCACTGTTGGATTATCCATGCATCACAAAGTGAATGGCCTTTCTGGGAGTGTGATGTTTATTCTCACAATAGGTCTAATTCTGAGTGAAAGAACTAATTGAAAAATCAGAAGAATTTTGTCTTGAGGGGCCCATGTTAATGACTACATTCATCCATTTGAATTCTGATGAACTGGGTTTTTGCTGGGGAAATTCTTATCACAATGGCCTGACTCTAACTTGTGCCCTGCTTGTAGCTTTGATTTATGATGTGCTTCTTGCTGTTTGCCAACTCTTTTTGAAACCTCAGAATGGAAAGAAAATGTTTTAAACAATGTCACATCCAGAAGGTGATTTCTGGGAACTTCAAATGCAGGCTTTAATCTTTCTTCCAGGTTAGCCACCCGCTTAGGCTGTTGAATAGCACTGCTGCTTCATAGACACATTAGGGATTCCAGACAGGTTTCATCCAGACATCCTTGTGCTCCTTGCCATTCGAACAGTGGCATTTTGTCTCTCCGTAGAATCTTCTCACATTACATTTGGGGGGGGGGGTGATTTGTTTCTAGGCTACAGCTTCCCCAAAGCTATGATTATATGAGTTTATTGAAATTAATTTCCCAACATATCCTGTTTAGCAGTCTGTGGAGAAAGAAAGTAGATCCTGCTTATTTTTTCTCTCATATTCTCTTGAATTTTCCCTAGGTTCTTATTGTCCTGGTAAAGATGAAGAAAATGAGAATCAGGGTGTCAAGGAAAGGAGTTATAAAAAGGGAAAATTGATAGCAGGACAGTGTTTTGTTTGTTTTATGTCATTTTTAACCATGAGTGAGATAAAGAAAGCTATGTCAAAATTCACTAGGGTTTTAGAACTATGGGCTGAGAATTTAGGAGAAAGAGAGAGAAGAAAGGGAGGGGGGAAGGGATGGAGGGAGTAAAAATTCTCAGCCCATAGTTCTAAAACCCTAGTGAATTTTGACATAGCTTTCTTTGTATATGATTATGACTTAAACATCTAAACTATTTGTGGAGGTTTCCTCACCCTTCTTGGCCAGAATAAGAAACTGTTTGGCAGTTAAAGTATAGAAAGAAAGATCAGTTTATAAAATCTGAGTCAAAAACATTTATCATCATTGGCACAATGGATAGTTTGGGATTTATGTTAGGGATCATCTACTATTTTAAGATAGTTGTACTTTTTTAAGGGTGTCTGGGTGGCTCAGTTGGTTAAGCGACTGCCTTCGACTCAGGTCATGATCCTGGAGACCTGGGATCGAGTCCCACATCGGGCTCCCTGCTTGGTTGGAAGCCTGCTTCTCCCTCTCTCACTCCCCCTGCTTGTGTTCCCTCTCTGGCTGTGTTTCTGTCTGTCAAATAAATAAAATCTTAAAAAAAAAAATAAAGATAGTTGTACTTTTTTGATGAAAAGTTTTAGGTTATGTTCTCTCTCTCTTCCCTCTTCCTTTCTTCTTCTTCCCTTCTTTTCTTTTTCCTTTCCTCTCCTTTCCCTTCCTTGTTCCTCTCCTTTTTCCCTTCCTTTTTCTTTTCCCTTTCTCTTTCTTTCTTTCTTTCTTTCTTTCTTTCTTTCTTTCTTTCTTCATATCTATTCCAATTCAAAAATTAAATTAATCATAGACTTGGAAGTAAGAATGTAGATTTGTAGGAATATTTCTATGGTAATTTATGTTATTAGAAAGTCAAAACCCAAATGAGAGAGGAAGGAGAGAAGGGATGATCTATTACTTAAAATGTGCTTTATGCAGTGAAAATGTCAGAAAGTGATGTCCAAATCTGGGCTCCCCCCACATTTCACCGCCCATCCTGGATGTTATTTTTGTTTGTTTGCTTGTTTTAATGTTAAGAGAATATAATCACAGGAAAAAGTAATGGGATCCTAAGAGGACTATCACTAATGTTATAGCTATACTTGCAAAATAATTTGATTATGGTTTATTGACATAAATGCAGTCATTCAATAATCACTGTCTATTCTGCGCCCAATATGGAGCTACATAATAGGGATAGAAATTTGAACAAAATGGCCCACCCATCCTTTATCCTCAATAGGTTTTATGTCTTTTCCTACGACACTGGTGGATTAATCAGAAGACCAAAACAATAAACTAATTCAGTTCTCAAGGTCATCATATCTTTCTGATCAGGCAATAATAATACAGTAATTCCAACAATTAGGCAATACTTTCCTTGAAGTCAACTCAGTTTTTCACAAGGTATTATAACAGATCCAGATGTGGAAAAAGAAGAATAATTAACATAGTATGACACTTGAATTTTTATTGTGTGCTGAGGAGTTATCTGAGTATTAAGTACAAAATGTAAGCAGGTATTACAGTATGTAAAGGAAGAGTAGTGCAAGAGAAAGGTCAATGGAGTGATTGAGTTTAGGGGTCTATGTAATTCTATTACCCTAAGAATCCACCCTTCTGCTTCACTGCATGCTTTTATGGGACCGTGAGAAGCACAGGTCCAAATTTGAGACCTAACTCAACCATTTACTAGCTAGGGGACTTTGGATGTACAATATCACATTATTTTGAATCTGAGCTTTCAGATTTTTAAAAAAATAGTCATAATAATGCTTACTAAATCACAAGAATAATGATGTGAGATCCAGCAAGTGAAAACACTGTAAATCTTAAAACTGAGAGGATAGTTAGTAGTAATAGAGAACCAGTTTGAGGACATTATATATGTGAATGCATCTTTCTGTTTTGGTAGAATTGTTTACAATGCACAAATCTTCTTCTTTAATCTTTTTTCTGTTTTCCCCTTCCCTCTAATGTTTAGTTAATTTTCTTCTTTGATGTCTGCTAACTTCTCCATTTCTCTTCATTATACTTATAAGTCAAAATTTGATATTAATTGTGACTGACAGACCTAATAACAAGGTTAATGATAGAAGTAAAATTGTAACTTAATGTAAATTTTGGTGCAGTAGAGATCTCAAATCATGGTAGCTTCACATATATTTCTTCCTATTTATGTATATTTGAGTCTAATTAAAACAGCATTTCTATATGCATTAGATTTCCAGTTACTATTTCTTCTGTTCCTAAAAAATTTATTGGTATTGCAATACGATGCTTTTTATCAGTTTCTGTTATAGAAAGAGAATATTTTCCAAATATTTTGGAATACTTAGAACATTTGAAGGGTTAAATTATCTTTACTTGCTTAGCCTGGGAACCAACCTTTACTGTCTCAGCATTTTGCTTACTTCTATTACAGCATTTAGTACTTGTTTGGAAGTTGAATATTCATTTGCTCTCTTCTTTACTTTAAAACTTATCTGGGATAGAAATTAAGTTCCCATCCTATGTAAATCATCAGCACCAGTCCTGATGTTTAACAATTATGTTCAATAATGGTTGCACAATAAATTATTTGCATCAAAAATGTAACATTTATCTGCATGTAGCTTTTCAGTGGTGTTTTTAAAAAGTATTTTTATAAATAGACAATGTCTATGGTTATTGTATATTTGTGGATATTCACATATGATAATCAGATTAGATTTATCAATGGCTCTTGAATTCTTATTGAGTTTACCAGAAGCAGTAAGGATTTACCGTGATATATTCATAATATCAAAATGATTCAACTTCATTAGCAATCTTGATGATTTGCATAGATTATTTTAGTGCTATGGTAAAAGCACCATATAATAAACTTTGGCTGTATGAGAATTTTAAGGTAAAAATTCATAAAAATCCTAGACTGTAAAATTTATTAAATGATATAAAAATTTATTTGAATAGGGGCTTCCTGGGTGGCTCAGTTGGTTAAGCATCTAACTCTTGATATCAGCTCAGGTCATGATCTTGGGGTCGTGATATCGAGCCCTGTGGTGGGCTCCATCGTGAGTGCAGAGTCTTCTTGAGATGCTCTCTCCCCCTTTCCCTCTGCCTCTCCTTCCACACTCTCTCTCTTTAAAACAAATAAATAAAATATTTGCAATATTTTTAAAGTTTATTTGAATAAATAAAAACATCCAAAATGTATCATAAGAAAATATCCTCTATGTTGTATAGATACTAATTCTGTTTAAAGTATTTTACAATATAATACAATCCAAAGCAACATTTTAACATGACTTTGGTGAAGCTTGTCTTTACAAAATTATTTAAAAGTTTATTTGAAATAATAGATGAGTAAACATAATCAAAAAACTAACTGTCTTATAAAGTGGTGGATGGGAACTGTACTGATAGACAGTAAGACATATAATAAATCTAAAAAATCACTAGAATAGATTAGTACTATTTTATAAAACAAATAGAAAAAAATCACTCTAGAGTACTAATATAAAAACAAACAGAAAATAAAACATACCATAAAGTCCTGAAATTGACACAAGTTTGGGCAGCATATAATAATGTTTAATGCTAGTACATAATAAAAATATGCCTCAAATTAATGGGAAAGGTGTGTATTGCTCAGGACCAAGTCTTTTTTCCATAAAAAATACAGGAAACATAATGGAAAACTAGAAATTTTGATTATTGAATATATTATAGCAAAGAATTAATGGTTTAATATATAGGAGCTTTAACAACCAGCAAGAAAAAGATAAATGTACTAACAGGAATTTTTAACAGAAGAAATATAAAGATGCCATAGACTCATAGAAAAATGTCAACTATAGTAATATCCAATAAAAAAAATAAATCAATTATGTTATTTTATATGTACTAATGTTGATGACAATTTTTTAAAATTATTCAGTTATGGAGCACCAGGGTGGCTCAGTCGGTTAACCATCTGATTCTTGATTTTGGCTCAGGTCATGATCTCAGGGTTCTGGGATGAAGCCTCATGTGGGGCTCCCTGCTCAGTGGGGAGTCTTCTTTGCCCTATGCCCTTCTGCCACCTCTCTCTCTCTTTCCCCTCTCAAATACATACATAAATAAATAAAAATCTAGAAAAAAAAACAATTTTGAGTTACCTTGCATATATGTGGAGAGTGTTTTTGCTGAGTATCTAAATATCATGGGAAAATTTAGCTCTACTGTTTCTTGCAACTCACAAGCAAAAATAATTTTAAAATGTTGTATTGAGGGCGCCTGGGTGGCTCAGTTGGTTAAGCGACTGCCTTTGGCTCAGGTCATGATCCTGGAGACATAGGATCAAGTCCCACATCAGGCTTGCTGCTCAGCGGGAAGCCTGCTTCTCCCTCTCTTACTCACCCTGTTTGTGTTCCCTCTCTGGCTATGTTTCTCTCTGTCAAATAAATAAAATCTTTAAAAAAAAAATGTATTGATTCAAATAAAAGGAAAAAAGGGAAGGAAATGCTTAAATTGAATTGGAACAGAAGCATATGTTTTTTTTTTTGTTTTTTTGGTTTTTTTTCTGGAAAGAAAATCAGCAACATTTACCAAAATCCCCAGCAGTGAGCATGCCATTACCCTCCCAAAGTTACATTCCTAAGAATCTTCCTTAAGGAACTAATTGAGGAGCAAGGCAAATATTTATCTAATGAAGATATTTTACAGAGCATTGTTTATAATGAAGAAAAATAGAATTTAGTTAAATGACCCTCCACAGATGGATTAAACAAATGATGATAGAGTCTGCAATGGAAACCATACCTTCACTTAGAATCATATCATAAGAGAATATTTAATTACATAAGTAATTGCATGTAATATTTAATTATAAATGATTATTAATATGTCTGTGTAGATATGATATGTGTATGAAGCAGTATGTATGATATAATACAATCTCTGAAGAGGCTTCATTACATTGGGAAAAAACCAAGTTTAATATACATTTGCAAATGGCTCCTTTCATCATTGGCCTTGATGTTACAGTCAAAATAGTTGTTAAGTGCAGGTGCCCATCTTACCCATGTATTTTTCAGGCATTCCTCTAACCACAGAACCTAATCCATCCTACACATTCTACTCCTTGGTGATGAAATAAGCACATCTCTAGGAAACTGGTACCCACATGGGTTAATCCCTTAGTCATGACAATCATTCCCATACACTTGCTTTGACTTAGTCTCTAAAAATGCTTTGGGGAAATTTGAATTTCTCCAGAAATCACCTGGTAAGACAACAAAATTAAGTAGTTCAGACATAAACTGAAATCTATTGAAATCATTGCTCATCATTACTTAAATGAGAATAATAAGCCCAAAAGTATAAGGCATAGAACAGAAAACATTTGAGAAGGTGATAAAGTAAGAAAAATGTAAAAAAAGAAAAACAACAATGCCTTTGCTTTACTTCTATAAAATTTTGTCTCGATGTCAACAAACTGTGACAGGATGTAACTTTGGTAAAACTTCCAAAGTAACTATTTTTTCTTAAGAAATTTTATTTGTTTATTTGATAGAAAGAGACACAGCAAGAGGGGAACACAGCAGGGGGAGTGAGAGAGGGAGAAGCAGGATCCTGCCAAGTAGGAAGCCTGATGTGAGGCTTGATCCCGGTATTCTGGGGTCATGACCTGAGCCGAAGGAAGGCAGATGTTTAATGACTGAGCCACCCAGGCACCCCTAAAGTTATTATATTTTTGGCCATTCATGAGAACAAGGGCACTGTTTAGTGGGTACCATTTCATAAATGAGCACCATAATTTTTCCAGTTCACTATTTGACATATTGCATTGCCATTAGTGACTTGGCTGAAGAAAGTAACATATCTGGTAGTTTCAGTTTGAAATCACCCAGATTATTTTAGTATAGCCAAAGCAGATGTTTTTTCCTTAGCATTTATATCCTCTAGATCTTCCATTTACTTTTTAAGAGTCTATTGAGTGCCTATGACAAAAGGCAAAGTATTGTACTTCTCCAATACTGGACATCTACCTGTCCATTCTTGGAGGCACCAGGCTGGCTTGGTTGGTAGAGCATGCAACTCTTAATCTCAGAGTTGTAGTTTCGAGTCCCATGTTAGGTGTAGAGATTATTTAAAAATAAAATCTTTAGAAAAAATTATTGTGCTCAGTGCCATGAAAATTAGGGCACTCTGTGGAGGGAGATGCTGGAACTTCTCCTCGATGAAAACTATTAATTGGCTCTGAATCAGGAAAAAAAAAAACAACTCTCCATTTAATTAGTTATTGCTCTGGATTTTTCTTCATCGATCTTTATATGGAAAATGCTCTCACTGAGCTAGTCTAATGCCAAATCTGTGATGCAAGGGGCTTTTATAACCTTGACTTTGTAGTAATATGAGGAACGAGAGCTACATCTGAGTTCTGAAGGAGGCGGTATGTAAACTCCCATAAACACAGATGATGTTCCTGACAAAACAGAAATGTGCTTAGTCTGAAGTCAGGTAATGATGGCGGCGTGTATGTTGTCAGGTGGCACTGAATCACCCACCTTTCTCTTTTGAAAAACGGTCTTCCCATCCAAAGGTTGAGATGCCACACAAACTTTATAAAGCATCTACTATGTGCCAGCAACACTTGACAAGGAACTGACAGTGTAGACATGAAGGAGAAGATCCCTATTCAAACGAAGTTCTTATAAAGCTGGAGAGCTAAAAAATTCTGATGAGCTTTTTTTTTTTTGTTCTATTACAGTTATGAAAATAGAAGAGATACTTCTACTTGGGAAGGCCTCAAGATTTCTCCACTGAGATGCTGAAGAAATTGGGGGAAGGGAATGGAAAGAACTGGCATTTCAGGCTATAGGAATCACATGAGCAAAACCACCAGTGAGAAGTTTACCTGGTAAAAAGTAAACCACTCTGCAAGACCCACCCAAAGTAAATAGCAATGAAGCCAGACAATGCTATAACTGCTAGAGGTGTCTGGAAAAGCCTACATTTAATCTTCCTTGTTATGAATCAGCTGTATTTGCTTGCTTCTGTTGCTGAGTTCCCCCTGAGGGTTGGAAAGTCTTTCACGGGTATCAAATGTTTTTCTCCAGGTTTCCATTCCTCCCACTTTAGTACTGCATTTCTGGGGATGGTTCCTGGTTTAAGTTGTCTTTCCTGTTCAGTGGTGGTTTCTCAGCTATCTTTGTTCAAAGTTATGCCAACTACAGTTCTGCTGCTTCTTAATTATATTCTTAATCTCTGCAGGCTTATAACAGAAAGTCTTTGGCTCTGGGCTACAAGAAGAGCGAATGTAAGAGCAGCAAATAATACACATAAATGAAACCATTCATAATTGTTTAAAAATGGGAAAGCTAGCAGCTGCTCAATTCCAATTATTTCTGTTATCTGCAGAATTTCTTACTGAAGGCAAGAATAATCACTGTACTCAGCAGCTTGAGAAATCCACTCAGATAAAACACAGGCTCCATAAAACTGCAAAATTACAGGAAGTTTAGAGGTACTTGAATACAGGGAAAAACTGAGACTGGGGAAAAATTGTCCGAAGTTGCCTTAAAGTTGTAATATGTCCAGAGAGATTTTAGTATTCACATATATTCTTTTATCCCTGCATTGTGTTACTGAAGATTTTATTAGCCCCACTTCATAGATGAGGAAACTAAAGTACTCAGCATGTTCAAGTTCATATAGCAATTTGGCAGCTGAAATCGAGAATAGAATTCTGTTTTTCCAGTTCCCAGGCTCATGATTTATTCCCTTGTGTCACAGCTCTTGTTTTTCCCACAATGTGACCTACCAGATGGCAGCCACAGCTGAAGTCAATGTCTGAATATTCTTGTGTTATGGCTTTTTACTTACATAAATGTAATGCGATACTGCCATTTCCCTTATTAATATGGATGCTGTCTCTGTTGGGAACATCTCTCTTTCTCCGTCTTCCTGGAATACTTTTCTAGTAAGATATAATGTCTTGTAATCCTGGACTTTCAGATGATGGGATACTCCCTCAAAAATTTGTTTTTCAATTTTTTTATGACAGGTATTTACCATCGCTTTCCTTCTATGGGCTAGCCTTGGTGAATCTATGTCAGAGAGTTCGTTTGTTTGTTTTGTTTGTTTCAGTAAATGTAAGAGTATTCCTATTCAACTTTTTCAAATACTTTACCTACTTTGTGGTATTCGACTGTGTGTTTTGTTCCTATGCTCCCCCCTTCCATCCACCCACTAACCTTTATCCACACATCCCTACATGCATCTATCCCTTCCTTTAGCCAAATAATCATTTTGAAGTACTTACCATGTGTTAAGCACTATTGTGAATGCTATGTAGAAGATAAAGATTCAGGCACCAAATTCTCTATTCCATAAGCTTACAGTCTGAAAGTTTAGTCAGGACACTCATTTATTAAATTATTCACTCATTCCACAATTTGTTGGTGAGCAACTGGTGCTTAAGTCTGGTCCTAGATGATAGAGAACTAAATAAATGGCGCCTTTGTTGATCATAGACTCTATGAGTGAGTGAGGAGCTAATGTATTACTGCTAAGTTAAAACAGGAAGAATATTAAGCGAATATATGGGAGCAACACCTCCTATGGAGGTAGAAAGTCTTCTTGAAGGAATTACCTGATACCTAAAACATGACTATGAGTTAGCCAGGTAGAGGAAGAAAAGAGTGTTCTAAGAAGAAGAAACATAAGGGTCCTGAAGAGAAAAAAAAGCTTATCACATTTGGAGTCTCAACAAAGTTTAATAAGACTGTTTTGGGAGTGTGAAGAAGAGGACTGGTGAGAAATAGGCTTTTAGTAGAGAAGTGTGGAATGAATGGAAGCACCTTGTAGTAAAGACTATGAAAGATATTAGAGCTTTTTAAACATCCTTGGGTATTTGTTTTTAAAACCTTCTCCAAAAACAAACAAACAAACAAATAAATAGATAGATAAAACCTTCTCCATCTCCTTAGTAGAGAAAAAATTGGACCAGCAGTTCTCCAAATATTCTCATGACCAGCAGAATGAGTATCTCCTGGGAACCTTTAAAATACAAATTCTTGGACTCTACTCCAGAGCTACTGAATCAAAAACAGTGGAGATGGGAACTCACCGTACGTGGAAAAGATGGTTTCCACAAGCTTTTCAGGTGATTCTACTTGAACTTGAACTTGTGCACTAAAGTTAGAGAATCACTAGGTTAAAGAGGAACAAGATTGGAGGAAGAGAGATTGTTTAAGAGATTGGCACAGTAACCTATAAAAGATTACGCAATTACAATGTGAGCTAGAAGATTCAGGTGTCATGGTAGAGGCACAGACCAACTGCCTATTTATTCAGAAGAAGAGGTCAAGCTATAAGATAGGCTTTTTAGGGGAGAGGTCATTTGAGCCGAACCTATGGGCTTTAATTGTTAATTTACTCTCCTATGTATTACTTTATTTTTCTAACTGTATTTCTGATCATAGTTTTGAAAAAAAAAATTTGTCACAGTACTAGCTTTATATAGTGACTATGGAGCAATCAGTCTTATTAGCTAATAACTTCTCCCTAAGTATTGTATCACAAAAATCTTTAGAATCAATTGACTCAAATGCTTGCATACGATATTGATAAAATTCCCCCAATAAAAAGAAACACTTGGTGGGCCATTTTTAATACTGGACCTCTTTTCTTTTAAGTTGTTCATATATAATCTAAAAATTATGATTTTTTTAACTTATAAAATTACATAGACATATACACACACGTGTGTGTGTGTGTATGTATATATAATATTGTTGTCTTTAGAATTTGCTGGATATTTATATATGCTTTCTAGAGAAATTAACTGTAACATAACTTGAACACAGAATTGTGTTCTTTTTTCCTCCCTCCCTCAGTCCCTCCTTTCCTTTTCTTGTTCTTTCTGTCTCTTTGAGCTGTGACCAATTAGACCATAAATCCTTAAGGAGAAGCTAGGTTTTTTTGACCATGTAGCCCAGAATTGGTGCAAAGTCATAATTAAAATTGCATGCTTTTCTTTTTGTCTATAGTCAGATGGAAACTTTGCAAGTTTTCTTTTCTTCATGTTCACATATTTTCTAGCTAGCCTGCCAAAATAGAATAACTTTTTTGTTTTTTATTCCATCGACTTAGCATTTATTTTTAATAAACATCTCTGACATTTTTTAATGCCTCGTTATACTTGATTTGTTATAAGTAGCATTTGCAGTATTTAACTCTAGAAATAGTGATACTAAGGTTTTAGTGGTCTGAGTCAAAGAAATCCCTGGAACTTAATTTTTGTATATGTATCATGTGTATGTATTTAATTTTCTTTCAATATAAATGTTCTTTTATAAAATAAGACCATTGTAAAATGTTCAGAAAAATCCTGTAAGGATTAATCGTAAGCTGAACAAAGAATGAACTTTGCCAAGTCTTTTAAAAAGCCAGCTGTATGCATCTGCTTGTTAGCGTGTAGCATTATCCTAAGCTAATTGTGTACACTTCACAGTATACATGGGCCATTTGTCCTGAGAACATATTTTGTGATTGCCAAAACTAAGCAGTTAGCCAGTTCCCGTGAGAGGAACATGATGGTCCTGAAACAAAAGGGGAAAAACTGAAAACAGAGGACAAGTCTCATTGTTAGGGTGGGAAATGAACTGGAAACAGAAGAAAAAAATATGAATCAAATCAGTTAAACTACTTTTAAAACTTTTTTTCACAAAACTTTGAATTTAATGATTATTAATAATGACAAAAGATTGCAGGACTATTTTTATTTCGGCAAATACCTTGCTAAATAACATGTTTAGGGCATTTTAAAAATGGTATATGATATTCCATGGTAGTATGTCAGACTATGCTCTGAATAAAAATCTTACTATTCAGTTTAAAACTTAAATAAAAACTTCGAATTGCTCATTTATGCTAAATATAGAATCAATCTTAGATTATTTTTTATTTTGTATTGGTTAGGATTAGGTTTGGATGATTGCAGCAAAAACAAACAAACGAACAACAGCAGAAAGATCCAGACAGCTGAGGCCTAAAGAAAGAAAAGCCTAGATAGGTAGTCCAAAGTAATCAGCCTATGGCTGGATGTGGCAGCTCCATTAGGTCTGCAGGACCTCCGACTTCATTCAAGCTTTAGGCCTGACTACCCCTCAAGTGCTAGTCTCCCTCCTCAAGAAGCCTCTGGAACTCATAAATTACTCCAGACAGCAGGATGAAAGAAAAAAGAAATAAAGATATCATCCCCTTCTCTTAAGAAAATATTTTCATGCTACCTTTTCCAGATGCATATATTTAACATAGCTACAATCATATTATATATGGAGTGTTGTGCTTTTTTATCCATAATTTTTTCATACCTACAACTCTCACTGCAATTGCCCCTTCATATTCTTTTGAATGGGTGTCCCTAATTATTTAACTTGTTCCTTATTCTTCAACATTTTTTGGCTCTGTTTTCACTTGTATAGATAAAATGAAATGTTTTCATACAGAGTTGAGAGTTGTCTTACATGTCATTTCCAAATGGGTAAATCTTACAAAATGGGAATAACTGAACAAAGTATGCAAACATTTTCATAGTGTGGTACTTGAAACATTGCCAAATTATTTTTCAAAAAGATAGTGCTAATTCGCTTTACTATCAGCTAAGTATGATTTACTTTACCATTGTTAGTATGCTCTCCAAGAACATTAGATGTTATAGTTTTTAATTCTCAATTTAATAGGTGAAAAATTGTGTCGGCTGCTTTTTTTCCTCTTCTATTTATGGCTTCTTACTGAGATTGTAGGCTTTTCAATATGTTGATTTATGAAGTGCACTTTCTCTTGAGGGAATTGACTACATTTTTTAGTTTTAGTCAACTAATCATTGAAGTACTTTTTTCCAATTTTACAATAAATTTATATTTAAAAATACAAACTTTTTTCATGTTGTAAATATTTTTCTAGATATTTTTACCATTTTAAAAATTTTACAATACTTTAGAATTTTTATATAGCTGAAGATGTATTATTTGCTTCATTATTTCTTCTATGGCCTTTATGCTTAGGAAACTTAGGTATTTTCAGCTTACATTTTGCTACCTCTTCCCTCAGATGATTGATGAATACTCAATTTTCTTTTTTCTATGGTACTTTAGATTATGTGAAATTTTGTGTGTAGTGTATAATGTGGATCAAATTGCTTTATCTACTTGCTATTGGGTTAACTTTGCAACCTTTAGAAAAGATTTTAAATTTAATATTCCCCATTATTTTCATATAGCATATTCCTTATGCATTAAATGATTATATAGAATTGAATCTATTTGGGACTTTATGATTTACTAGTTGTTTGTGACTGTTTGTGTATAAACACTTCACCTTCAATTGGAATTGTTTAAATCGTGTGCTCACTCATGGTTCATTCTTGATTCATGCATTCAACCAGTATTACCTGAATATCTTCTTTGTAAGCTAATTCTAGGTATAAAGCGGTAGCTAAGACACAGTTTTGATTCTTATAGAAAAATGTTTTCAGATGAATAATTTAAATATACAGATCATAAGTCACAGGACAAGAGGACAAGACCTTGAACAAAAAGTGTCATGTGTCATGTTGTAGAAGTTCAGCATTTACAAATCAATTTTCTATGTATTATGTTTGGAAAAAAAAAAGTCTCATCATTAGAAAATGTCTATCATGGATTTCCACTCAGACACTGGAACAATACAAACAATGATTGAAGCAAAAAGCACTTGTCTCGGGACGCCTGGGTGGCTCAATTGGTTAAGCCACTGCCTTCGGCTCAGGTCATGATCTTGGAGACCCGGGATCGAGTCCCACATCGGGCTCCCTGCTCGGCGGGAAGCCTGCTTCTCCTTCTCTCACTCCCCCTGCTTGTGTTCCCTCTCTCGCTGTGTTTCTCTCTGTCAAATAAATAAAATCTTTAAAAAAAAAAAAAAAAGCAGTTGTCTCACTGACAACATGCAGAACAAGCACTTCCATTTTACTAATAAAGATGATGGAGTTGAACTAATGAATCAAGCACTCTTAGATGATTGGACTGTTTTTCTTCATCATATCCCATAGAGACAGTGATCCCTCTCCTGAAATGTGTCAGAAAGTCACTGTTACATTGATAGCAGCCTTGGAAGATTTCCTCGGGGCCCCCAAAATGTGTTTTCTCTTCCCTGTGCCAATTCCTTCTAATTACTCATAATTCCTTGGACTTGATCTAATTTGACTGTTGCCTCCTTGTCTGATTATAAATGGAAATGCCTATAAATTGTTTCACAAAAACGACCTGGAAGAGGACAATTTAAGGACAACTGTTAGAAGTGAGGTGGGGAAGGGCTTGGGTGGGTAACTGGTGATGGGCATTAAGGAGGACACATGATGTAATGAGCACTAGGTATTACATGCCACTGATGAATAACTAAGCTCCACCTCTGAAACTAATGATATGTTAATTAATTGAATTTAAATAAAATTAAACCACAAAAAAAAGTGAGGGCATGAGGCTGTTTCACAATATCATGTGTAGAGCACAGAATTTATTTCAAGCTTTGTGAGAGAATGAAATATTTTTGCTTATAATGATGAGAGGATAGTAGAACAAATATATCAATAGCAGATACTTATTTTTTAAAGGTTTTATTTTATTTATTTGACAGAGAGAAACACAGCTAGAGAGGGAACACAAGCAGTGGGAGTGAGAGAGGGAGAAGCAGGCTTCCTGCCGAGCAGGGACCCTGATGTGAGACTCAATCCCAGGTCTCCAGGATCATGACCTGAGCCAAAGGCAGACGCTTAACCACTGAGCCGCCCAGGCGCCCCAGATACTTATTTTTTTAAGTGAATTTTTATCTTAGGAAATTTTAAAAATTGTAACCTCCACAGTTACTGTAGATAATCAGAAAATATTATTAAATAGAAATTAAAAAATTATTATAATTGGCCAACTTTTATAGGGGACCGTTTGGTCTTTTTTTTTTTTTTTTTTTTTTTTAAGATTTTACTTATTTTTTTTGAGAGAGAGAGAGAGAGAGCATGAGTTGGGTGAGGGGCAGAGGGAGAAGCAGACTCCCCACCAAGCAAGGAGCCCAGTTCAGGGCTTGACCCCAAGACTCCTGGATCATGACTTCAGCCAAAGGTAGAAGCTTAACCAAAGGCACCACGATTTGGTCTTCTGTTTTAAAATCACTAAAATGCGTGCTATTCTAATGAACAAATCCCAAACTGTTTCAGGGTGCCTGGGTGGCTCAGTCATTAAGTGTCTGCCTTCAGCTGAGGTCATGATCCCAGAGTCCCGATATCAAGCCCGCATCCGGCTCCCTGCTCAGCAGGAAGCCTGCTTCTCCCTCTCTCACCCCCACTGCTTGTGTTCCCTCTCTAGCTGTGTTTCTCTCTGTCAAATAAAATCGATCAATCAATCAATAAATAAATCATTTCATTTGAATATTAAGGCAATATGATGATGGAAAACTGACAATCTGGAAATATATATATCACTGGTAAGGAAGGGTGTTTATGTTTTATTTTGATTTTAGCTTTGGCAGATTATAAACAGTTATGTAACAATTATTATACATTTATGGGGGAAGTGTTTCAAACACTAAAATATATATGCCAAAAATAATTTATTCTGAGCAACTGCATTACAGAAGATCCTATTTTTTCATTTCTATCAGTTCTCTAAAATTACACAATGATCAACATTGCATGCAGATCAAGTCTTTCCTTTTATTCATGTTTACTGAATATAGGACAAAGTTGCTCTTATAAATGACCAATAGGGCTTAGAAAAACATAAACTGATCACAATTTCTTGAACCAACTTTAAAAATACTTTCAGTTTTTACTAATTCTGTTTTTAATTAGCTTTTCTTAATGGTGCACATTTGATAATTAGGAAAGTGATGTACTATCTAAATAATTATGAATGATAGCAGGTGATTAAGCCAGCCTATGTTAGGGCATGAGTATGCTGGTATTAAAAGTTATTGGCTTTTGAAAAAAAAATTATTGGCTTTTGGATTTTGTCTCCTTAAAAATGACTATATGATACATTTAATTATTCAGTAACAAATTTTCTTTGAATGTTGATAAAAGCTAATTCATTGAACCACTGCCTTTGTATAAAATGCAGCCTTGTAACTTTAGACTGAGAAAAAGTAAGAAACAGAAAACCTGTTTTTTGGGAATCCACATTGGTCAGGTATGTCTACTAAACATTTAGCTGAGAAATGTTTGAAATCACATCAGTGCATATCACAATGTAAATATGCAGCTGTTAGCCCTTTACCTATAAAAGAAGAATGTCTCTCTGGGAGTAAAATGTTAGAAATTCAAATTAGTTCGTCCAATATTCAATCTCACTTTTATTTTTCTATCAGTGAAAAGCAATTTTGAGAGCAATGGGCTATTATGCTGTATTTTTATCAGTTTAGTTTGCCTCAAATTATACTTAACTTTACAATAAAATTTATCTTATTGAATTTTTAAAGCTGAAATTTGGAACATAAATTATTAATATTCATAGAACTATCAACTGGTCACTCTGTCAGCTAAAATTTTTCTTTAAGAATAACATCAATTTTCTAAGGACTCTGTAAGTGAGATAAGGCACTAGAGTGGTTTCCCCCCCAGTTCTGTTCCTGGCTTACATAAAGTATCTAGATTTGCCTCCTGTTTCATTTAAAATGCATTTCCACTGAGCTGTTGAGATAACTTGGATCACTCTCAATCAGATAAGGCAGATGGAATTTTAAAAATGTTTATAGTGCTTATTTATGCTATTAAGGCACCTTTGCAATTTCAAAACTGGATTGTAAGCTAGGTGCTCCAGCCACAGCCAGTCCTGTGCATATGCTCTCACCCTTACTGAATGTCTGGGGAACACTGCTGGTTTATCTGCTTTCGAACAACTGGCAGGTCTTGATGTAAAGAAAGATCCTGTGTGAGGTGATGGTGGAGGTGGAGGAGAAGAAAGATCAGCTGTAGGGGACTTAGATTTATGGTACTTTTGACTCTGTATGATGTGAACAATCGAAAAAAAAAAACGTTGGCCTGGTACAGTAGCTATTTATTCCGAGCAGAGACGGTGGGAACCTGGCAGGCTGTGTAGGAAATAGACAGCTGAGAAGACAGGGCATGAAGGTTCCCAGCCTGGCATTGCTGCGTGGTGTCCTCACAGCCAGAGAGCCCAGCAAAGGGGATTACGGCCCTGCAGCAGGCAGATGGGATCTATTAGCCTCTGTGCGCTCCAACAATAGACCACAAAGGAAGACTGCCTCTGTGTTCCCAGACAGTGAATAAGATGACTGCTGGGGCTGCAGACCCTGCAGGGATTTGTAAAGTAGAAGGGAGGGATCTTTTTAATAGGACTCAAAGCAGACTTCTGCCATCATCTTGGTCTAGAAGCTGTGAATTTGTGCAATTCTTTCTCCTTTTGCCCTCCCCTGTCCTCAATTCCTACCAAAAAAAAAATTCTATTTTATAGATATTTTTATGTGTTCATCCATTTATTCTTTCCTGAATATTTATTGAGTGGTCAAGCTATACTAGGTAAAATACCAGCCCTAGGGGACAAAACAATCTGCCTCACAGTCTAGTAAAGAAAACAAACATATAAAAACACAATAAAAAACAGAGAAAATGCAATTAAGCTGTACTTACTCCAAACCTAATGTTCCCTAGAAACCCTAACTATACCCCTCACACAGTGTTTTACTTCTTTGTCAACAATAACATAGGGTGAGATGTTAGTGGCTCCTGGTCATCAGGCAGTTTTCTTGGAACAGCCTTCGTTTTCCTGGCCATTGCTTGAGAAAATAGTTATTTGACAAGTTTTATTTTTTCATTTTAATATTTAGAAGCTTCTGAAAGAAAGCTAAAATATGTCATAATCATCATACAAATGATGGAGGACATCATTACCCTAATTTTAAAGATGTTCCTTGCTATATGAGCACCAGACACAGAGAAGAATGACATTTCTGATTAGAGAGGATAGGGCAGTTGTGGGTGAGGACTAGACCGAAAACCATGGAAGAGAGTGTGCATGGGAGCTGCACACAGAGTTTGGGTGCAATCTTAGCTCCTGAGAAATTGAACTTTGCAGATGGAAGACATGTCTCCAGATGAATTTTAAGAAGTCAGGCTGAATTAAGTGCCTTATAAATCCTTTAAATTTCTCCCAAAGAAAAACCCACAGTAAAGATATATATGATTGTTCAAACTTGTTGGACAGACATTTCCTTACTATAAATCAGTACAGATATTAAGCTACAGGTCTGCTGAGCTCTACGCTGTGACATAGATCCTGATGACACTCTATTATCTGAGAAGAGCGACAGTTTGGAAGTTAGGACACCTGAGTCACACACCAGACCCTGAACAAGCCATTTTCTCTTCCTGAGTTTGTATTCTCATTAGAAGTAGAACTTTAAATTCTCTACAGAAAATTTCAATTGTCACAGATAAGGAGAACAAGGATTGCTGAGGAACTTAGGTCAGGGCTTCTCCTGTGTGTGTGTTTTCTAATTTTAATATTTTGAAATATTCTCCTTATAAGCAACATATCTGCGCAGGAAACACCCAAATGGAATCTTTGCCCATGTGCCCTGGAAGCTAGGAATGGCCAGCTGAATAGTCATCTGTTCATTACGAAATTCCACTAGGAGGACAGGACAGCAGGCGGGTAGAAGACAGCCTCTCCTCTAAGAATGTGGAAAGAACACAAACATGAGAAAGAATTGAGCCTAGTCTGCTTTACTCTGGCCTTGCATTATTATCCCCATCAAATACATTTCCACTATGACAGTAACAACAATATTCTTCATAGAAACTATACTAAGCCAGTCTCATGTTGCCATGAAAACTGAAAGATTTGAGATGTAACAAAAGAGACTCATGTTCACTGAGAGCCCATGTTATGATGGACACCATTTTAGCTATTTATTCTGTAAGATGCTTTACTTACATTTCATATAATCCTTAAAACTACCTACTCCATGATAGGAGACAGGTATCTATATTTTGACAGATGAGGACACAGTCTAAAGCCCCAGGGCTTATAAAGTCAGAGGCAGTATAGAAAGACTACTTTCTGACCCTCAAGCCTGTGTTTGTTTTTTTTCATTCCATTGCTTTTCACATAATAAAGTTACCTTGTCAGTACCTGCCATATCATTTAGACTATGAGCTAAATAAAGGAAGTTCATTAGGATACTATAGGAATTAAAACTACCATGCACTTATGAGTCAGATATTATAGTTTGCTTGATGAAATGGCACATTTTCTTTATGGAACAATCAGAATAATCTATCGTTATGCAAATATATATATATATATAAAAATATATATTTATATAAAATGTTTATTGAATAAAAAATAAGATTTTCATGTTGGCCACCTGTAAAGTTATTTAAGAAATGTTCTTGAGGGGTTCCTGGGTGGCTCAGTCATTAAGCGTCTGCCTTCAGCTCAGGTCATGATCCTGGAATTCCAGGATCAAGCCCCGCATCGAGCTTCTTGCTCTGTAGGAAGCCTGCTTCTCCCTCTCACTCCCCCTCACTCCCCCTGCTTGTGTTCCCTCTCTCACTGTGTTTCTCTCTGTCAAATAAATTAAATCTTTCAAAAAAAAGAATTATTCTTAAACTTATTCCAATTTGTTATCCTCAATGAACCCACGGTTATTATTATTATTTTTTAAAGATTTTATTCATTTATATTTGAGAGAGAGAGAGAGTACAAGTGTGAATGGGTGGAGTGGGCAGAAGGAGTGAAAGAAGCAGACCTCCCATCAAACAGAAGGGACCCCACCTGAGCCCAAGGCATAAGTTTAACTGACTGAGGCACCCCCATACCCCTCCAGAGTTATTATATTTAAAACCATACAATTCAATGAATACATATAGAGTGGTTTCTTCCATCACTGGGCCTTGAGATGGAAGAGTGATAAACCTCTATGTGATTCCTTTCTATGTCTCTAAGGCTTAGCTATGGAATCCTTGTGATAAATATTTTATTTTCTTAACAGTAGAGGTGATGGTAAGGATAAGCATGTATATATTTTATGTCATTTTCTCTTAAATATATTTAAAGCAACATCTGTTGAGAACAATATGCTTGAGGAATAGCATCCTACATTAGGCAATTTGTTTAACAGTTTTAGGAGTGGTTTACAAGCCTGGTCAGGCATCCTGGGTTTAGATCCTAGCTCTGAAATTTACCAGCTGCATGAGCTTAGGCAAGCCTGTGTTCCTTATCCTGTGATATTGGTTGATGATTAAACCAACTTCTCGGTATTTTTGTGAGGGTAAAATGATGGATGCAATCTATTCAGCTAAGTGACCAAAACATAGTAGGTTGATATCAGTAAGTATTGAATGTTATTATTAAGTGAAAAAAATAGCTTTAGATTCACGAATGCCCACAGAAATTGTCTCATACTATGCTATCAATAAAGATATAGAGAAGAACATTTTTAGCCTGATGCAAAAGATCATATTCTACCCATATTTTTCTGAACCCCATTTCTGAAAAAGAAATTGTGGCAAGAAGAAAAAGGGATTAAAGCATACTTCAGGGAATCACATATTTTCTCATTACTATTCCATTCTCACTGCTTTCTAATTCAGCCTCTAAGTTGAACTGAAACCCCAAGACTCCTCCAATCTTTTGATCAACTCAGAGTTTAATCCTTTCCATTTTAGCTGGCTTTGCACTAAGAAGAGGCTGTTGAATTATAGAAGACAACTCAATCTTCACAAAACATTAATGTGTTTGATTTTTGGTTTTCTTTTTTTTTTTTTTTAAATTTCAGGGAATCCTCATGTCAAAATATCTTTCTGAATTTGTGAGAGGATAAAAAGTAATATCCAAAAGAAAGATTGTCTATCAAAAGTAACGGGGAGGTAAGTAAAAGCGTCACAAACAAAAACAAACTACAATGCTTTTGTATTAGATGTAACATACCGTCATTACCCTTTTATAAGAAACTCACTTTTGACAATGAATAAATAAAGTACCCCAAAAAACATTTTCTTGACTAGAGCCTTTTATATAAATAAATATATTGCCCCTTTCCTGTCCTTCTCCACCAATGTTAAACAATGACCACTTAGAAAGGAAATGATGTCAACACTCTACTGATAAAAATCAAACTGCACTGGAGAAAACACAGTGAAACACAACAGGAAACAAAAACAAAAACAAAAACAAAAAAACACAGCTTTGCAACCTCTGTAGTTTCTCATGGTAACTCCATGAAGAGCACTCAATTATTAAATTTAAAGCATACTTCCACTATATCCCCACCTAACATGAGTTTATTATGGTTGTACAACCTTAACATACGCATCTTCAGCAAAACAACAAAGAAATCAGAAGGAATAGGTAAAAATAAATTGTATTTGGCAAATAGGATTTATACCCCTAAATGTATGTAACCCTCTTTTGATTAAATCTTAAAAATTTGAACGGCATCCCAACACTTTTCTAGCTATCCATTCTGGGAAAGGCTACTTCACAGAGTTTACAGAATGATTGTGGGAAATATCCTGAAGACGGTTTATCAATTTAATGATACTAAATAAATGCTTGGCAGAACATTCAGACTATGGATAAAAGATAGTGTAAAATATGTGCAGAATGATTCAATACCTGTAGCAAATTTGCAGTGTTAGAATTTAATGTGTTGCAGATCAACCTTATTCTCAAGGAAGCGATTTCTCTCTTGGATGTTCTAGCTCTTCCTGAAGAAGCATATATCTGCATGACCTGTTTGTCAGCTTGCAGAACCATGAAGGTCAAATATCTTTTTGTCTTTTTAATTACTGTCTTGCTTTTTTCTCCAAATTAACTGCTCTTATGCAAACTATTTAGAAGAATAAATTATTTTAATAGTAATAGGTTTTATATATTTTTCCATCAACATTCCTTAGTTGCTTATTAACCAGATGTGGAGATTATAGGAAGCCCTCCATTGTATCTGCATTGAAATATTTAAAACCTTTTTATGTAAGTGCTATAACAAAGCAGAGCTGACCTGGTAGTCATTGCTGTCTTTCAGATAAGACAGTGATGTTCTAAACTGTACCACAGTGCTATAAGGGAGGAGAAAGACATTGTTTAAAATGTCTTTGTAGTTACTGGCCAGCCCTATAGTCTTAAACCTCAGTCTGCATTTATGCCCATCTATGCTTATAAGAGGCAAAATTCAGGCTCTTTGTTGTGAGGATTAGTATAACAAGAGACTGCCTGATATAGTGTTATATTGGCTACTCAAAAGATAATTTTATTTTATTGATCTTATTATTTTTCTACTACAGAGATTCTGCAAGAGGGCAAATATCATCTACCTGTACATGTGTGAGCATAGTGAAGACAAAGATGTAGAACGTCACTCTGAGAACTTGTTTTGCAGGTAATATTCGAAGGATTTTAGGAATTTACTGGGATTTTAGGAATTTACTGGTAGTTACATGAAGTAAAAGAAACTGGATTTTCTTCCAAATCAAGCAAATATTCTATTTTGAAACAAAATGCCATGATCAATTCAGAGAGAGAAGGAAAGAGAAGAAGCAGGGGAAAAAAATATGTAAGGATACACAAGAAACTGGTAAGGTTGCCTCTAGGAAGGAGGACTGGATGACAAAAATGGGAGAAGACATAATTTCACTTTGTTCTCTGTTACAGATGGAATGTTTGTATACCTCCAAAATTCATATGTTGAAAACCTGTCCCCTAATGTGATGGTCTTAGGAGGTGGAACATTTGTGAGGCAATTAGGATTAGATGAGGTCATGTTAAAGGCTCTTTACTTTAACTTGAAAGTGCCCTTTACTAGAATCATGAGAAAATTTGCTTCTCCCCTCTGCTCTCTGCCATGTGAAGGATATAAAGAGAAGTCAGCAGTCTGCAACCCTTCAGAGGGTTCTCACCAGAACTGGACCATGCTGGCATTCTCATCTGAGCTTTCCAGTCTCTGGATATGTGAGGAATAATGTCTGTTGTCTTTAAGCCACTCAGTATATAATGCTCTGTTATACCAACCTGAACTGATGAAGAAACTCCTTTTATATATTTTTATTTTCGTATTGTGTGTGTACACATTTTTGTTACAATTACTTTAATTGCTATTTGAAAATAAATAGAAATTGAAGAGAAGTGGCATTTAACTACATAAGCACAATGCATTACCAGCAATCAGATCTTCTATATTTGGGAGAAAACTACACTTTATAAAGAATCAAATGAGTTGAAAAATTTGCTAATCATATTCTTCACAGACATGCTTTTATAGGGGTCAAAATAATCCTCCTGTATTCAAGTACTCTAATTTTTTAAATTTATATATAGAAGCCTACCACCACAGGAAGTTATGCGATGACAATTCAACTAAATAGCAAGTATTTTAAAAATTGTATATGCAGGAGAGAGGGGAAGATGGCGGAAGGCCAGGTGACCCCATTTCAGGGAGTCCCCTTAAGTGAGCTCAATTCCAGCAAAAAACACTACAGGAACACTGTGAGCACCCATGAAATCAGCCTGAAATGTGATATTTCGCACTTCTGGATCACCGCGGGGGACAAGGACCATCGGCAAAGAGGTAGAGTCAAGTGAGAGCGACCGGTGGGATACCCCCAGACACAAGGGGCATGGGGGAGGAAGCCCACAGAGCCGAACCATTGGAAGCCAAAACCCCAGCACGAAAGTGCTCTGTGTTCTGGGAACAACAACAGATTATGATCTGATTCGGGGTGAGGCAGAGCCGGGAACGCGGCAGAGCTGGGAACGCGGCAGAGCCGGCAGCGCGGAGTCTATCTTTACATCGCTCTAGCAGGGAAACGGGGATCTGCAGAGAGAAAGAGTGCCCTGCGGCGCGAGGGAGAGAAAGTGTGCCCAGTGCTGTGTGAGGGAATGCGGCGGAACCAGCAGCTCGGAGCCTATTTTTCCGCTGCTATTTCCCCCCCCTTTCCTCCACTGCTTTTCTCTCCCACTTCACTCCACCCCGTGGGCCAGGCACGGACCCCCCGGGGAAGGCGATTTGGCAGACTTGCACAGGACGGTTGAGGGGACACGTGACCTCAGTCCCTCCTGCCTGGGGGCCACACAGCCTCCCGGGGCACAGACAAGGTCGCACGACCCAAAATCAGTTGCGGTTTTGAGGTGCAGGAGTAAAACGACAAACGGGGGCTTTGGACAGAAATGAAACCAGTGTCTGCGCCTGCCCAGCTGTGACAGGCAGCCAAGGGGGAGGCTGTGCAGGACCTCTCTCTGTGTAGGAGCCCTCTCTGGGAAGGAGGTCTGGGCGCAGACATCTTGCTCTGACCTGACTTCCTCAACAGCTGAAAAAGGCCGTAAAAGAACACCCCCCCCCAAAGAACTGAACCCTGACAACCTGGTTACCATGGAGCCCAGTCCCTAGGACAGGAGCAGAGAGACGCAGCCCAGGTAGAAGGGACTGAAAACAGCCGGCAGGCCCTGTCCCCAGAAGGCAAGCCAGAAGCACAAGAGGACAACACCCAAACTATAAAACCCCAACATCGAGGGGAAAGGCAATTTATTAAACTCCTGGTACTGCCCCCAAAACTGTACACTTTATTGATACAGTTTTTCACCTTATTTGCTTTTTTAACTTTTTTCTATTTTTAGTTTTAAAGTTTCCATTTTAAACTTAAAAATTCATTCTCACACTTTTTGTTCTTTTAATTTTTAACCCACTTTTTATCACAATGTGATACTCAATACAACACTCCATAACAATTTTTTACCTTGAAATTTTTTCAAACACATTCCTGTATCTCCTGTTGTTGTTGTTGCCTCTCATTTCATTGTGTGTTTTATCTGTTTTTCCCTTTCTTCTCTCTTCTTTCCTTTATTTTTTCTTTTACATATACATATAGTTATAAGCTTCAAGATAATCCTACATCGCTATTCAATACTACCCCTATATACAACCAATTCTAATCTCCCTATAACTTTAGAAAGTGGACTCCTCCAACAATAATAACAAGACAAACTCGGGAGGATCTGAAACACTTTCCTTGCCCACAGGGAGTGTCTGCCCTCACCTTCCCACTCTAGTCTGTCGGTGTTTCTGTGTAATTGTTTTTGCTTTTGCATTATATAAATACTGGGTCTTGGGGGCAATTCAGGCTGGGCTTTGCTTTTTGATCTCTTCATTTACCCTTGAGAGCCCTTTTATTTACCCTGTAGTTTTGTTCCATATAAATCCTACCACTGGGTCCCACTCTGGCAAGGATTTCTTTTCTTGCTTCCTTCCTTCCTTTCTCCTTTTTCTTTCTTCTTCCTTTTCCGTGGTGAATTCTGATTGCTCCAAAATCTTCCAGCGACCAATTCACCTGCATAGTGGCTGATATATTTAGCTATACACCCCCTCAACCAGTGCTCACCACAATGACTTGGAGGAGGAACATCCAACAGAAGAAGAATCCTGACTCTGCAACCCCAGTCACAGAAGTGCACATAAACAGTATGACAGAAATGGAATGCAGGGCAGCAATCATCCAAGCAATGGCTAATTTGGAAAAGAACATTAGTCTCAAAATAGAAGCCCTAATAACAAAAGTGAAAGCAGAGGTTAGAAAGGCTATTAATGACATGCAATCGAATTCAAATATGCTAACAGCTAGAGTAAGTGAAGCTGAAGATCGCATCAGTGATTGAGAAGACAGATGGATTAAGAAGGAAGAGCAAGAGAAGTCTTGGAGCAAACAGCTAAAATTCCAAGAAAACAGAATAAGGGAAATAAATGATGCCATCAAATGCTCCAATATCAGAATTATTGGAATCCCTGAAGGATTGAGAGAGAGAGAAGTCTAGAAGTTATTGTTGAACAAATCATGGATGAAAATTTCCCAAATCTGGGGAATGAAACAAATGTTCACGTCCTAGAGGCAGAGATGACAGCCCCAAGATCAATGAGGTCAGAAAAACCTCCAGATACATAATTGTGAAATTCGTGAATCATAAAACCAAAGAATATGTCTTAAGGGCAACTAGGGGAAAGCGATCCCTTACCTACAGAGGGAGGACCATCAGAATAACATCGGACCTTTCCACAGAAACCTGGCAAGCCAGAAAGGGCAGGCAAGACATATTCAGGAAATTACATGACAAAAATATGCAACCAAGGATAATGTATCCAGCAAGGTTGACTTTCAGAATGGAAGGAGAAATAAAGAGCTTCTAGGACTGCCAAAGTCTAAAAGATTATGCAACCACCAATGGCTAGCACTACAAGAAATACTAAGAGGGGTTCTACAAAAGAGAAATGAACCCAAGAGTGACAAAGAACAGAAATTTACAGAGGTAATCTATAGAAATATGAACTTCACAGGCAACGTGATGTCAATACAAATGTATCTATCAATAATCCCTTTCAATGTGAATGGTCTAAATGCTCCAATAAAAAGGCACAGGGTTGCAGACTGGATAAAACAACAGGAACCATCCATATGCTGTTTACAAGAGACACATTTTGAATCAAAAGACACTTCCAGATTGAAAGTGAGGGGATGGAGGACCACCTTTCATGCCAACAACCCCCAAAAGAAAGCTGGGGTAGTGATTCTCATATCAGACAAATTAGATTTTAATCTAAAGACTGCAGTCAGAGACACAAAGGGTCTATACACCAAGAAGGTCTAACAATTGTAAATACTTATGCCCCCAACATGGGAGCAGCCAACTACATAAGTCAACTGTTAAGCAAAATAAAGCATCATATTGATACGAATACATTAATTGTAGGAGATCTTAAGACACCACTCTCAGCAATGGACAGATCATCTAAACAGAAAATCAACAAAGAAACAAGAGCCTTGAATGACAAATTGGACCAGATGGATCGTATAGATATACTCAGAACTTTCCACCCTAAAACAGCAGAATACTCATTCTTCTTGAGTGCACATGAAATTTTCTCCAGAATAGACCACATCCTAGGTCACAAATCAGGGCTCAACTGATACCAGAAGATTGAAATTATTCCCTGCATATTCTCTGACCACAATGCCTTGAAACTGGATCTCAACCACCATAAAAAGTTCAGGAGAAAATCAAACACTTGGAAGCTAAAGACGATCCTGCTCAATAATCTGGGGATCAACCAGGAAGTCAAAGAAGAACTGAAACACTTCATGGAAAACAATGAGAATGAAGATACATCGATCCAAAACCTATGGGATACAGCAAAGGCAGTCCTAAGGGGGAAATACATAGCCATCCAAGCCTCATTCAAAAAAATTGAAAAATCCCAAATAAAACAACTCTCACTACACCTTAAAGAACTGGAAAATCAACAAAATTTAAACCAACTCCCCTCACAAGACAGGAAATAATTAGGATTAGAGCAGAAATGAATGAATCAGAAACTAGAGATACAGTAGAATGCATCAATGAAACTAGAAAATGGTTCTTTGAAAGAATCAATAAGATCGATAAGCCATTGCCCAAACTAATCCAAAAGAACAGGGAGAAGATCCAAATTAATAAAATTATGAATGAAAGGGGAGAGATCACGACTAACACCAAGGAAATAGAAACAATCATCAGAAATTACTATGAACAATTATATGACAATAAGTTTAACTACCTAGAAGAGATGGTTACCTTCCTAGAAACCTATAAACTTCCAAGACTGAAACAGGAAGACATTGACAATTTGAATAGACCTATATCTAGCAATGAGATTGCAGAAGTGATCAAAAACCTCCCGAAAAACAAGAGTTCTAGGACCAGACGGATTCCCTGAGGAATTCTACCAAACATTCAAAGAAGAAATAACACCTATTCTCCTGAAGGGCTTTCAAAAAATAGAAATGGAAGGAAAACTTCCAGACTCTTTCTATGAAGCCAGCATTACTCTAATCCCCAAACCAGACAAAGACCCCATCAGAAGGAGAACTTCAGACCAATATTGCTGATGAATATGGATGCCAAGATTCTCAACAAGATCCTTGCTAACAGGATCCCACAATACATTAAAAAGATTATCCACCATGACCAGGTGGATTTTATCCCAGGGATGCAAGGGTGGTTCAACACTCACAAATCAATCAACGTGATAGAACAAATCAATAAGAGAAGAGAGAAGAACCATATGGTACTCTCAATTGATGCAGAAAAGGCATTTGACAAAATACAACATCCATTCATGATCAAAACTCTTCAAAGTATAGGGATAGAGGGAACATTTCTCAACCTCATAAAATCTATCTACGAAAAACCCACAGTGAATATCATTCTCAATGGGGAAAAACTGACAGCCTTACCTCTGAGATAAGGAACAAGACAAGGATGCCCACTCTCACCACTACTGTTCAACATAGTGTTAGAAGTCCTAGCAACAGCAATCAGACAACAGAAAGAAATAAAAGGTATCCAGCTTGGCAAAGAGGAAGTCAAACTCTCTCTCTTTGCAGATGACATGATACTCTATGTGGAAAACCCAAAAGACTCTACCCCCAAACTACTAGAACTCATACAACAA